>CAUYTI010110710.1:0-34451 GCA_963575145.1 Galago senegalensis
GGCGCCTGTGGTCCCAGCTACTTGGGAGGCGGAGGCAAGAGACTCGCTTGAGCCCAGGAGTTGGAGGTTGCTGTGAGCTGTAATGCCATGGCACTCTACCCAGGGGGACAGCTTGAGGCTCTGTCTCAAAAAAAAAAAATAAAGTACAATGTCACAAAAGGTTGTTTTATTTCAGATTGAAGTAGATTAAGAATGTCTACAAACTACAATGGGCCTGAATCTCCCTCATTAGGTTATATGATACCTAAATGAAAGATACCCCTGGCCCTGGGGAGAACTGCTTTTAATAGAAGACCTGACCTGTTTTTGGAGGAAAATCACAGTTTCTTGGTCAGGATAGAATACTTGAGTATTTTTAGACTTGGGGGCTTTGGGATAACCTTAGTTGATTCCCTTAAATCAATATACATGATTTTTCCCCAAAGTCATAGTTTTAGGGCATCCCCTGTTCCTTAAGTCCAGTGAACATGACTTTTATTACTCTCATGCTTTCTATGATATTTTGCACATCTTGGTCCACTACAGCAACTATGGGTTTTTCCAGCTTCAAGAATAAAATTAACCCCACAGCACTGCCTGTGGACTCCCATCATCACTCCGACCTCACCTTGCTGATGTTTAAGTTTCATTTGTTTTGCAAAAGAAGAGAAGTTTTTTAGCCTAATTTCAACACTTCTATCTTCCAGAGTCTTTAGGAATTGGGCAGCCCTGGAACAAACTGAAGGCTTAACCACTTGATGGTAGCATAAAAGAAACCATCTTTTATTATTGTTAATCTTATGACACCTATTATTTATTGATTCTCACTGTGGTTTTAAATTTCTGAGATCTTCCTATAAACAAGTTTAACAATGTGGAATTAACACAGATACACACATATAATTATGTTTGAAATACACTCTAATTATATCTTTTTATGTTTATCAACTCTATCAATTTTAATGATTAAAACCAGAGTGCCGGAAACATAGTCGATCAAAATACAGCTTATTTGGAAACGTTAGAAAAAACACAATATGCCTCTAATTTAGCCCAGTTTGAATCATTTGTCACCTTTGAATAAATCACAATCGACTTGTAATTGCTATGTCCTCTTTGCTGCTTACATTTTCGCTGTTGGCCAGCAGAAGTTCCTTCAATCTGGTTCATCCGGCCTTTACAGCTCAACCTCCACATGTTGTTGGCAGTGCCCTTGCTCACAAGCAAAAATATGTGCCCAATCCAACAAAATCCTGCTTATCTCGGTCATGGCATCAGTTACATTCTATAAGCGTCCCTGATGCCCCTTGGTAGAAAATAATATTAGAGACCAAAATCAGGGTATAAGAAGTGCCTATGAGGTGGTTCCATACAAGTACTAGAAGGAAACTAGAGGGTAATCATTCACCTTTTCTAGAAGCAGAATAAACTATTTGACTTTGATTTAATAAAGATGATAAGTTCATACAGAAGGCTGTAAATTATCTCGAAGTTCACTGTCCTTTCTGGTCTTGATGTGAATAATTTAATTGCTCCCCTTTTCTAAATTAGCATCTTTAGGATTTATACACATGCAAAAAAAAAAAAAGTGCCATACCAATCTGTTTATTTAAATTACACTACCATGGAAATTAGCAGAAACCTCAACTTTTTAAACATTATTTTATCTAAGTGTATCATTCAGTAATAATTCTAATACCTTAATTTTACCATTTCATTTTTGGCTGTAGAACAAATTAAAGATTTTTTTCTACTTAAATAACGTAAGTAAACACATATGGGGATGTCCTTTACTTCCATAAGTAAAATACAGACACATATTTATTTTTTTGTTCACTTATAAGCTAATTTTACCATTATTTTCGATCTCAGTTTTACTGTTTAGCTCTAATACTTCAAATGCCTTTAATTAATTAATTTATTTATTTGTTTGTTTTTAAGACAGAGTTTCACTCTGTCAGCCTCAGTAGATAGAGTGCCATGGCATCACAGCTCACAGCAACCTCAATCTCTTGGGCTTAAGCAATTCTCTTGACTCAGCTTCCCAAGTAGCTGGAACTACAGGCGCCTGCCACAATGCTCAGTTATTTTGTTGTTGTTATTGTTGTTGTGATAGTTGTCATTGTTATTTTAGCAGACCCAGCCCAGGTTCCAACCTACCAGCACTGGTGTATGTGGCTGGAGCCCTAACCACTGAGCTACAGGCACCGAGCCTTCAAACGCCTTTAGAAGGACATAAGGTATTTATTACTTTAGCACTTTACCATCTAAATTTCTAAAAAGCAAGTGAGAATGTCAGTAAACATAATTTAGCTAATATCATACTAAAATAGTGCAAATTCAAAGTTAAGAATTGTCAAAAACATATCAAATACTACACAACTTTACCCCAAATTTTAAGTGTGGGGCAATTTCTAACATCCATGTATGTATAACATTCAATACTAAGCTTAAAAAGAATCAAATCATAAAGGTCCTAAAGTACATGGTTTATTATCCACTTCAATTACAATTCCTTGTTCATATCATATTCACAAACCTCTCCACCAATCCAGATATGGGTATACTTCATAATTTTATAAAGAGAAATTCAAATCATGGATAAAGTTACAGTCGTTGAACACTTCTACCACGTCAGCTTTCACGCAATAACCTAATTCTTGAATAGATTAAAATGTCCTTCCTGTATCTTCAGATCTGCATCTTGGAGTTACTGTAGGATTATCACAGAGATAAAATAACATCTAAATAATTTAATTTGACAGAAAAAAAATAACCCTTAGTTTGTCAGTAAATATTTTTCTTATTTAGTGTAAAGTATCTCTTTATCAAGTAAAGAGATTCCCATACTGAGAAATATTAAGTTTTTGCTTTTATTTACTTCTTATCTAAACTATATAACATAAAATTCATTCAATTTTAAGTTTTAGAATTTAATTTAACCAGAATATGGAAAAATACATGCCCCGAAACAGTCAGGAAAAGTGTGAAAAGAAGGCTGAGTGAAGAAGAACTTACCAGAAATTAAAAGTCACTAGAAAGCTACTGTATTCAAAACAGAATGGCATTGGCACAGAAACAGATAGCCAGGAATCAAAGAGTCCAGAAATAGATCCAAATATAGTTGGGCATCTTTACAGGTGACAAGGGGAATAATTCGATCCCATGAAAAACAAAGAACTTAAGTAACTGGTTATCCATCTAAGGGGGGGAAAAAGGTAGAACCCTACTTCATATACAAAATTTACAACTAGAGTATGATTTGAATGTTTTAAAAAATTACTAAGAAAATTTAAGAGAATAATTGTACGATCTTGGAGCAGACAATAGCAAAACATAACTCAGAAGCAATAAAAAAAGACAGACAGTTGATTAAATAATTAACAATATTCATTTGGCAAAAGACATCATAAACAGAGGTAAAGACTATAATGACATATTTGCACACGTACAACAAAGGATTAACACTTCTAAAACATGAGCCCTTAGAAACTGAGAAAGAAAAAACCCTACCAATGGAAAATTGGGCAGTGGAAATGAATAGGAAATGAAGAAAAAAGAAATTCAGAGGGATGATAAACATATGAAAATATGCTTAACATCAGTGGTAGTGAAGGAAATGCAAATTAATGATCAGGTAAAATAAGATCTGCAAGAATTAAAAAGGCAGTGACATCCGTGCTGGTGAAAATGTTAGGAGATGAGCACTCTTATGTGTGAAGGTGATTTGCTGTTCCTTTGGGTAAAGTAATCTAGTAATAGCTAAGAAAATTAAAAATAGACATACCGTTTGACCAAGCAATTCCACTTCTGGGAATCTATCCTATGGGGAAGAAAAGGACCAGTACGTAAGGATTGATATACAAAGATGCTTCTTGCTGCAGTGTTTGTTGTAGGGCAGGGGGAAAGGGAGGTGCTGAAAAAAACACAAATACCCATTGATAGGGGAATGGTTAAATGAAATATGGTGAATCCATACTGTAAAATATTACATAATTATTAAAACGGATGGGATAAATCTGTACCTATTGACTTGAAAGACTGATAAGGTTGAGAAAAGCAAATTGAAAAGTAAGTGCTTGTTAAAACAAGTAGTTCTGGGTGTGGAGGGTGCAAAGGATAGGAGATACAGACCAGGCTACAACAGCCGCTGAAGTTGTGAGTGGAGTCAGGGCTTGGAAGGAACTGGGATCATTCATTTCTCTTGGCTTATCTTTGTGGGGTTTCATGAGTTACTATGAGCACAATATTAACTTTGTAATTTTCAAAACCATGTTAAAAATGATTAGCTTTTATTAGTGGAAGTCAAACAGTAGTATTTCTAGACATTTATCTTTAATGACTTTATTCATCTTTAGCAAATGAAGAAATGTTCCCTCTTGGGCCAGTCTCACCACAGTGCTCACCGTGGTTGACGTGCCACTGTCCGTCCCATCTCTTGTCCCCAGTGGTGTTGTCCTCCACACATTTGGGGAGAAGTAACTACAGCTCATTTCCAGGGTCCTCTGAATGGTTTAAGCCATGTTTCCCACCAGAAATACAATTTAGAGCCACTTACATAATTTAAAATTTTATGATAGTCACATTAAAACTTTATAAAGAAACAGATGAATGTCATTTTAACAGTATTTTTAATCTAATCCAACATAACCAAAATACTACCATTTTGACATGTAATTAGTAGAAGAACTATTAATGAGATATTTCACATTTTTTTTTATTTTTTACCTCCGTATGGACTAGCCACACTGCAAGAGCTCTGTAGCCACATGTGGCCAGTGGCTACTGCCCCAGAGAGCTTCAACCTATTGAGAGTAATAGGTTACTCTAGGCTGTCAACATTACCATGTCCATGGTGGACACCTAATTTTAAAGGGTCCAAGCACAGGGATACCAATAATCGTAGGAGGACATTTTTCTCCTGATGAGAGAGAAAGGGGAAAATAATTTAACCCTGGCAGCCACTGAGGGGCATGCTTGGGTACAGGAGAACCTGCCTCTCACACACTGAACCTCTGGGTCAACCTCTGCATGAAGCCTGAATTTGCTAGTCACACGAGCTGACAAGTTTTCTTTCGTTATTTTTTTTCCCCCAGACACTTTGAGTCAGGTTTTCTATTACTTGTAATCAGAAAACTCATCTATGGACAAAGCCATATCCACTGACAAATCATTTTCTTAACTAACTCAGATGCTTAAAATTTCCACCAATTCTCTGTAGTCAAGCAACGCTTTTATTAAACTAGCTCTATTTGATATAATTTTTGGAAATCTTCTAAACATGTCCCATAGCCTAAACCCTGATTGTCCAGGGTAACGGTCCATTGTGGCCACATGGGAGAGTATTTCTGCTAGAGATAACACCCTCATAGGCATAAAACCTCACTAACCAATCAGCTCTCACTTTCATTCACCTTCTTTTCTGGTCCTCCCTGTCTAGACCAGGGTTTCTTCGACATCAGCACTATTGACATTCTGTGCAAACAGTTCTTTGATGAGGGTAAGGAATCAGGGTTTTTCTGGTCTATTATAGGATATTTAGCAATATCCCTGACCTCTCCCCAGGAGATGATAGTGGGAGAAGCCCGGTCCCCCAGATAACTGTGAAAACCAAAAATATCTCTAGACATCGTCAAATGTCCCCTTGAGAGGCAAAATCACCCCTAATTGAGACATACTGTTCTAGACCCACAGTCAGTGCAACTGTACAACTGACCTTCATTGTTACTGGACTCAGACATCGCAGCAATTCTTAAAGCATGACATCACCCTCTGTCAAACAGCCCCAGCGTCACAACCCTCTGGGCCTTGTGGCCCTCTCCCCTGGCCACCATCTTTCTCTTCTACTCCCCCAACACCCAGCCTGAGCTCTCTGCTGCAGTCCTCCTTTCCAGAAGAAATGTAGCTAGTTTCTTCTGATTTCAGCTTGAAGTTATTGCCTGAGCAGATACCAGAACCACCTACCCAACTACCTCCTGGGGCTTTTCGAGGTTATTCTCTAACAAAGTATTCATCTATTTATAATCACTTATTCCTAAACTCATTCTCCCCAGCTTGGATCACTCACTTCTTCCATCAAATACAGAGTGGACATAAAGTTCATGTGCAATTTTAAATAGTTTAACACAGTAAATTGCACACAAAGTTTGTGGACAACCTATATCCATCCTTTGAGCAACTCCATCCCTACCTTTCCATGCTGTTTTTAACTTAGATAGCATTCTGCTATGCTTTTATTTATTTATTTATTTATTTTTTAATGGAGACAGAGTCTCACTTTGTGACACTCAGTGGAGTACTGTGGAATCATAGCTCAGAGCAATCTCCACCAACCCCTGGGTCCCTGGGTTTAAGTGATTCTCTAGCCTCAGCCTCCCAAGTAGCTGGGATTACAGGTGCCTGCCAGAACGCCTGGCAATTTTTGGTAGAGATGGGGTCTCTGGCTCATGTTGGTCTTGAACCTCTGAGCACAGGTGATCCACCCGCCTCAGCCTTCCACAGCGCTGGGACAACAGGAGTGAGCCACCACACCCAGCCTATGATAAAAATCTTAACAGGCTTTATTTTTACCTTTTTTTTTTTTAGAACCTGATTAAGAAATTCTAAAATTAAAGAACCTAGAATAATTAAAACAACTTTTAAAAAAGAAGAATAAAGTTGGAGGCTCGGCGCCTGTGGCTCAAGCGGCTAAGGCGCCAGCCACCTACACCTAAGGTGGCGGGTTGGAATCCAGCCCAGGCCCGCCAAACAACGATGGCTGCAACCAAAAAAAAATAGCTGGGCATTGTGGCGGGTGCCTGTGGTCCCAGCTGCTTGGGAGGCTGAGGCAGGAGACTCGCTTGAGCCCAGGAGTTGGAGGTTGCTGTAAGCAGTGAAGCCATGGCACTCTACCTAGGGAGATAGCTTGAGGCTCTGTCTAAAAAAAAAAAAAAAAAAGAAGAAGAACAAAGTTGGAGAACTAACACTACTGATAGAGGACTTATTGTGAAGCTACGATAATCAGGACAATGTGGTATTAATACAAAGACAAATAGATCAGTGAAACAGCATGGGAAGCTTGGAAACATACACACGTATACAGACAACTAATTTTTAACAAGGCACAAAGCAGTTCAGGGGAGAAAAAAACATACGGTATTCAAATAATTAGATATTTACATGTAAAAACATGAACTTCAATATATACCTCACCCAAAATACAAAAATTAACTCAAAATTAGTCATAAATCTAAGTGTAAGACCTAAAACTATAAAACTTGTGGAAAGAAACACAAGCGAAAACCTTTGTGAACTTGGATTAGGCAAAGATGGCCTAGATAAAATACCTCCAAAGCAATTAAAGAACAAATTGATAAAGTAGACCTTATCAAAATTTAAAGCTTTGGCTCTTCAACTGATGCTGTAAAGAAAATAAAAACACAAGCCACAGGCTGGGTGTAAAACATTTACAGATCATAGATAGGAGGTTTATTTACAATGGCGAAAACTAAGTAACCCAAATGTCCACCAGCAAATTAACGGATAGCTGAGGATGGCGGCTCATGGCCGTAATCCTAGCACTCTGGAGGCCGAGGAAGGTGAACTACTTCAGCTCAGGAATTTGAAACCAGCCTGAGCAAGAGCAAGACCTTATCTCTAAAAAAAAAAAAAAAAAAGTAGCTGGGCATTGTGGCGTATGCCTATAGTTCCAGCTACTTTTAGGAGGGTGAGGCAAGACAATGGCTCGAGCCCAGGAGTTTGAGGTTGTGGTGAGCTAAGACACCACGGCATTCTACTGAGGGTGACAAAGTGAGATTCTGTCTCAAAAAAAGGATAATCAAACTGAGATATAGCCCTTCCATAGGATATTACTTTACAATAAAAAGCAATGAATCACCAGCACGTGCCACAATATAGATGAATCTCAAAATAATTTTGTGAGTGAAAGAAGCCAGACCCCTCCAAAAAAAAAAGTATATATAATATTATTCCATTTATGTAAAATTTTAGAAAATGCAAACTAACCTCTAGGGCTGAAAGCATTGGCATCTGCCTATCTGAGAATATGGGAGTGAAGGCGGCAGCCACAAAGGGGCAAAAAGAAACCTCTGGGGGTTGACGTACCATTATCTTGAGTACGGTGGTGGTTTCACAGACATATACACAAGTTAAAAGTTATGAAGTTGTGTATTTTAAATTGTATATATCCTATTGTATGCCAACTACGTGTCAATAAAGCTTTTTTAAAAACAAAAAAGGAAATAAAAAATACAATGCTAGTGATTGGGGCAATTCTTAAATGCTAGCCCGTGCAGGACTAGTCCACTTTGGGGACAGCTGAAATCAGTTCCTGCTACCAGGGATTCCATCAGAGGAAGCAGTTTGGGGGTTTGTGCCTTGTTTTAAATTGTGTTGTGAGTTAATAGAATCCTTTGGAGCGTTAACATAATGCACGTGGGTGATATTAAATAGTAGATGTGGTGTGTGTTGGAAAGAAAAGACTGGATAGATCCTAATGAAGTAATGATTTGCACTATTTTTGCCTTAATTTGTCTTCTAAGAATTTTTCCAGACACCAGCACTATTACCATCCTTACTATGGTCTTAAAGGTACCCCTGACCAACATCTTTCAGCAAACAAAACAAAACCATAAAAAAAAAATTAGAGCTAAGTAGTCTGAATTCTCAAAGGTAATACTTAAATAATATGCTTTTAACTAGATGTGTGATGACAATATTTTTTCCTATGATTCTATCAGATTGTTACAATTACAAATTGTAAATACCTCAGAACTCCACCTAAAAAAGCCACCATTGTTCTCCTAAGACATGAAACCTGTGGAGTGATCAATTAATTTCATTTTAGTGTCTGATGTCAAGTGCATTTTAAAAAATACACTCCATTGTTTCCAAGCGCTTCCTTAATCCACAGGGACTGATCTTAGCATTTAAACCTATTTATGCTAAACATGAAAAAACCTTCTGCTTATTCTCCCAGATAATTGATTCTTGATTTGTTAAGATACTAAACATTATGCTTTATACCCTGAAATACAAAACCCCTGGTGACCTCACTCATGTGCCCATGCACAGCAAATACTCGGGTTTACTACCTCGGCACAGAGGGCAAAGGAGCTGAGCAAAGGAGCAAAACTCCCCCTCCCTCTGTCCTGCTGGCCTAGTAGGAAGGCCCCACTGCCCCCAGAGTAAACATTATCACCTGTTCCACAGCAGCTACATATGGAAGTCACGCAGCATTAACTTCTGAACACAAATGCTCTCCTCCGTTTCCTAAAACTAAATCCAAAATAGAACCTCTGCCTCAAAGCTCTCTAACAGAAAGCACATACCACCACCACATCCAGGAACAATGAAAGCCTCTACCGAAAATGAGGGTTGAGGAAGAGTCAGGCCTCAGGGCTAACGTCAGCAGAAAGTTAATCCCATTCCTCTCTATGGCACATCAAAAGTTTAAAATCACTTTTTTCCTAAAAATAAGGACTACAGAGTATATGCTAAATTTGTATTTTCTAATAAACGACACCTTCACACAAACACCTACAAAATATACAAAGATTTCTGGACAGAATACATTTCTACAATACAGGCCTTTTGAAAATCTTCCCTCAGTACAATATGCACGTCTGAATTTATTATTCAAAATTTCAAGCTAAGAAAACATTAAAATGTATCTGTCTATGCGAGACCAAATTCACGGTACCCATTTCCATATGCAAATCAAACATATAGACCAGAGGCCAGGGGGTGGCTCTTACCTGTAATCCTAGCACTCTGGGCGGCCAAAGTGGGTAGATTGCCTGAGCTCAGGAGTTCAAGACCAGACTAAGCCAGAACAAGATCCTATTGCTACTAAAAATAGAAAAACTAGCCAGGCGTTGTAGCAGGTGCCTATAGTCCCAGCTACTTGGGAGGCTGTGGCAAGAGGATTGCTCAAGCCCAAGAGTTTGAGGTGCTGTGAGCTACAATGGCACAGCCTCTACCCAGGGTGACAGAGTGAAACTCAGGCTCAAAAAAAAAAAATATGTGTGTGTGTGTGTGTGTATACATATTATATATAGGCTAGAGTTAATAAAATTTCTTCATCTCAAACAGATGTGTTCACAGAACCATCTGCAGAGAACCTCCTCATGGTACTGGTCACAAGTTATCTGAGTGACGTGTGGGGTGAAGCAGAGCTCAGAAGGCCACTGGGAAGAAAAAGGGGGAGTTACTAGCATGTTCCGCGGACACATCTCATCTTCCAACACAGAAGCACAGGAAAGTCTTCAACCTCATCCTGGAAGGGGGGACTTCATAAAGCATGTTAATAGACAAGGCATGTGTATTCAGAGGAAAAGAAAGGACCCACCATAATTCTCAGAGGGCAGGGTCTCTATCCCAAAAGCAGAGAAAGAAATGCTAGCACACGCTCTGCTGCCACAAAGCATAAAAGAGAAAAGAGTCAATTTGCAAGAGTTGAAATGGCTGAGGAGACAGGACAGCAAGGGTTCTAAGGGGAAACAGGAGACACAGGTAAAATCCACTCCCCCAGGGTGGTTCCTGGTGGGCCAGAGCGGGATTAAGGATAGAACAATACAGAATTCAGCTGCTCCACCCACATGTCTAAGTACATACTGAATTTATTTGGGGACTGCCACCAGCACAGCTGCCACTGGTCTCTTTATTAGTCTGAGAGAAACTTAGCATCCTGGTGGTTCTGGGTGTGTGACTCCAGCTTTTCCCTTTGGCTACAGTATTAAATGTAAGCTTTCAAGTTTGGGCTTTACTTTCCAAAATGTTCAAAGAAACCCTGACAAGCATGGTGAAAAGTCCAGCAAACTCTGTGAGGTCTCCCCTTTATTTGGTCCATACTACGGGTGTGACTGCTAGCCTTTAAGTCCTAACAGAACAAAACACACATGCTCCCGTGCTGTGGTCTGTGTTTCTGAATCACACATACTGACCACACAAAAAAGAGGCTGCTTCCCAGCGCCTGGTGGTGAGGGACAGTAAATTCTGGTTGAGGTTCACAGTCAGTGAACAGACTATCTTAGCACAAGCGAGTTCAAGTCATCTGAATTATTAGTTACTCATTTATCGAATAAAGATATTTCACATTAGATTTCTCTTAAGGTATCTTTCAGCTCTGAAATCCTATTAAAATTTTTCATATGGACAGCTATGATAATCTACATCATTCTCATCATTTCGGCACCCTCTGTCCTGAAACACAATTTCTTTTTTTTTTTCGGCTGGGGCTGGGTTTGAACCCACCACGCTGGGCATATGGGGCCAGCACCCTACTCCTTGAAACACAATTTCAAGAAGCAACCTGGATTGCCCACTGAGAAGCAATGGATTATCTGTTAAGAGGAGCCCCTGAGGACAGGGAGTTAGTTCCCTCACAGGCTGAGACAGACCAAAGCGCTGTGGGGCCAGCCTTCACAGCATGTGCAGGAAGCTCCTGATACAAGGGTTGCCCACCCACAGTAAAAGGGGACGATCTACCCAAGTGTATGGAGGGAACAGCTCCTTTAACACCTCTCCATGGAAACTAAACAGCACCTCAGAAGGCCCTACTCAAATGAGCTGGCTCCCGGGGGAGTTCCCAAGCCTACTTTGTAGTCTTTTGCCTAACTCAATAGGATAACACGAAGTGATCTGAGGGGATAGGGTGGAAAGTAAATCATTCCAGGACACAATAATAGTTCCATTTTACAGATGGTGAATCTAAGGCACATAGAGGTTAAGTATTGATTCCTGAAGGTCACACAGATGGCTAAATGGCAGAGACAGGATTTGAACCTAGGCAGTGTGGCTTCCCAGTCCATGCTCTGAAATGCGACTTGGCAATTACCTGATTAACTTGAGAAGATGACTTTTAGACAGGGGTCCCTGTCTTGGTGGGCCACACAATATGAGCCCTGCTCTCACGGAAAGACGTTCCCTCAAACTGAGCGACTCAGATTTGCTAAAACATTATTGCTATAAATACGGAATAAGGAACTTCCCATCATGCCTTTGGACCAGCACCACTCGTACATCCTGGGCCTCGCCTAAGAGGGAGTGGCCTCCTACATTCACCTTGAGAGTTGGTTAAAAGTACAGTCTCCATCTTATCCCCCTCTCAACACACATAGGATTCTGATTGACATTCTCTAAGTTGTTTGAAAAGGCACACATTTTTTTAAACCTCCCCCAGGTACTCTCATCCCCTCCCCTAGGGCAAAACTAAGGTCTACCCTTAACTTTCAAGGGTAAGATGATCAATCCTACATTGTGTTTCTCTATCTCCCTCATCTCCCCACTACCCACTTCACAGAAGACAAATGCATGTATGATAAGGAATGCTGCAAATACACACCAAATACCAAACCAGCTATTCGATGAATATATAAATGCAATTGACATTCTTCCCCAGCCTGAAATCCTCTCTTTACTCTCAGGATATATTACACTGTTCTCTTTTTACATAAACATGCCACTTTAAATGCTAATTCAGATGCAACACTCAATTTTTTCTTCATTTTGTTTTTGGATTTCTAACATTCAAAATGACACTGGACTTACATTTGGCTCTGACAACACATATTTTGATTTCTTGCTTCAATATTTGTGGGGGTAGGAGGGGAGAAAGTGCTAAGGAGAAAACTAAATTTATTTTAAAACTTATCCAAATACAGTTTACATGTCCTTTATTTTGCTTGAATTAAACTCTTTCCTTTTCAGGAAATGCTGCTTTCACTTTGCTAAAAATCTCATAAATCTAATTCAAATCAGTTGTAAAACCAAGGTGATTCTCTCCCCTTGCATTCTAGAAATAACCTCATTTTACTCAAAATACTTTCCTAAATAGCCAGTCAAGGCAATACGTTCTGAAACCTAACAGGTCTGAAGGTCTGAATACAAATCTTTTTTTTTTTTTAATACACATATATATACCAGTTACATCAACCCAGGCCTATTCTTTTTTCTTTTATTTTAGATTAATATAAGGGTACTAATTTTTAGGTTACATTGTTTTCACTTTCAAGGTAAACTTCAAGTTGTAGTTGAGCCCTTCACCCGGGGGGTGAGCTGAACACCCACACATTGTGTACTTTAGGTGAGATTCCCCCAATTGCCCTCCCTCCTCCCTCCAATTACCCTCCCCCCCACCCCTTTCCCTTCTTTCTCCTCCCCTTTGATAGACTATATTTGTGTTTTATCATTTGGGTGGATGTGCAATTGTTCTTATATTGGTTTCATATTAGTATTGAGTACATTGGATTTTTTTTCCCCTTCTTCAGATACTTTACTAAGAGAAAAGAATGTGTTTGAACTCCATCCAGATAAACATAAAAGATGGAAAGTCTCGGCTCAGTGCCTGTAGCTCAAGTGGCTAAGGTGCCAGCCACATACACCTAAGGTGGTGGGTTCAAATCCCACCCGGGCCACCAAACAACAATGTCTGCAACCAAAAAAAAAAAAAATAGCTGGGCATTGTTGCGGGTACTTGTGGTCCCAGCTACTTGGGAGGCTGAGGCAGGAGACTCACTTCAGCCCGGGAGTTGGAGGTTGCTGTGAGCTGTGATGCCACAGTACTCTACCCAGGGGGACAGCTTGAGGCTCTGTCTCCAAAAAAAAAAAAAAAAGATGCAAAGTCTCCATCTTTTCTTATAGCTGAAGGGTTATTTCTACTTCAGCAATTATGAATTGAGCTGCAGTAAACACTCTGCTGCAAATGTCTTATGGTAAAATGATTTTTGATCTTCTGGGTAGATACCTAGTAATGGAATCGTGGTATCAAGTGGAAGGTTGATTTTTAGTTCTTTGAGGATTCTTCTTTCCAAAAAGGTTATATGAGTTTGCATTCCCACCAGCAGTGGAAAAGTGTTCCCTTCTCTCCATATCCACACCAGCATCTGCAGCTTGGGGACTTTATGATGTGGGCCAATCTTACTGGAGTAAGGCCATATCACAGAGTGCTTCCCTGATGATTAATGACGATGAGCATTTTTTCATGTGTCTGCTGGCCATTCATCTGACACCCTTGGAGAAGTTTTTGTTCCAGTCTCCCCACTGATAAAAATTGATTCTCATTGGATAATAGATTTAAATGTAAGACACAAAACAACAAAAACCCTAGAAGAGAGTATGGGAAAAATATTTGAAAATACTAGCCTGGGAAAAGACTTTATGAGGAAGAACCCCCTGGCAATTGCAGCAATACCAAAAATAAGTGGGATGTGATCAAGCTAAAAAGCTTCTACAAAGCTAAGGGTACCACAACCAAGGCAAACAGACGGCCTTCGGAATGGGGAAGATTTTTGCCCGTTACAAATCTGACAAAGGCCTGATAACCAGCATCTCCAGAGAACTTAGATTAATCAACAAGAAAAGAGCAAACAATCCCATTTATAAGTGGGCAAACCAGGTCTATTCAATGACACAGAAAGTTGCTTCCTAACTTGTCTCAAAATAAGGAGTTCCAACCTTAGAAATACCGTAATTCAAAGCATGCAATTCAACATAGCTAGAATAAGACAAACAACGTCAGAAGGCCTAGCTCCACCAGAGGCTCTGGCAAGGTCCCTCTACCTCTATTTGACACATTCTGTCCCTCCACTGACCACTTTTACCTTTCATCCCACCCCTAAACATCCTTTATGGCCCCTACCTAAGAAAGGTGGAATTAGAAAGAGGTAAAATAAGTTCATTATTCTTTTTATCATTCACTAATTTATTCAGGTGGCAAAATGGTTCTCCACACCTGCTCAGCTCTCTGATAACCCTGTCTCTCACTAGAATATCAACAGCACCCCATTAATGAATAATCTTCTGCTACGCTGAATGTGGCTTAGGGATACCCTGTCTGAAGTGTATAAATGAGGCATCAAAGAGAAAACATCTTCCAGATCCAACTGGATGAATTCTCGTACCAGGATGTCTGACTCTGTGGTAGGTGTGTTTCAGACAGACATATCCCCCTGTGGTAAGGGTGGTGGGCTTTCTAGCAGACCTGAAACTGTCAAATACAATAGATATATACCCTCCTTACTCCATTGCCAGCCCTACTGGACTCCAACCACTCTCAGAATAATAATTTGGGAAAAAAAAAAGGCTGAATGGAGGAGAAGCATACAAATTCTACAGAGAGGAATACTAGTTGTAGCTACTGGTACTGTTGCCAGATTAAAAAATTGAAACAAGCCATGACTCCAAAATTGCCTTTCAGGTAACTTGAGTCCGCAGAGAAAAGTTTCTCCAGGACTGCTGTGCACGGGAAGAGCTACTTCTGCTGCGGGTCCTGCTTTTGGACGCCCCATTTAACATATCTTTAAAGCCTGTGTGGCCAAAGAACAGAAAGCTAAGGAGCTGCCAAGTGTCCATAGCGATTTCTACAAAAACAAAGTGATAATTGCAAATAATTTTATAGATCCCAGACCTCCAGGGCTCTGCGAAATCATGCCCTGATGCTCGCAATTAAGCAAAGCAGAGGAAAGGCCCTTTTAAATAGCAGGGAGAATGCATGTGCTAAGAATAGACAGAGCAGTTTCCTTCTCTGTATGAAGAAAACCGAAAGAACCTTCAAAAGCAGGATGTGAGGACGCAAGGGAGATGGCCCCAGCCAATTTCCTGCTCCTCTCTCCAGGGTATAAAACATTACCAGGGCACTCCAGGCCTCTCAATCCCAGAGAGCTGTTTATTTGGGCAATTAACAAAACACAAAGGGGTCCTATAAAAATAAATGATTGCTGCCAGGGATACCTTGGTTTTGCCCCTAACCATCCACTGGCTTATAACTTAGTTTTTCCCACTTTTTCCACTGTCATTGCCTGAAAACAAACACCTCCCAGAGAGTTTTGCTACTCAGAAACGTCATTTCAGGGCTTCAGTTCTAAATATGGGAGGAGGCTGATCAGAGACCTACAACACTCAGGGCACTTTCATAAATACAAGCAGGACAGATAAGTCAGAAAACTCAAAGTCATTCACATCAAGAGAATCTATGTGTTCCACACTGGATTTAAACCAGGGGGGTTGTGGCATCAGCCATGAATCACTGCCGTCCTTGTGTGGCAGACAATGACAGGAACCTGAGAGACCAGGCAGGGCACGTGACTAGGCACGGAGGCTCATCATCTATACACCGACTTGCACACATTCACAAACACCTGCACCTGAATTCCATTCTCATTGGACCGGCACCCTGTTGGCCACAAAGAACAGGGGAGCACAACCCCAACTCTGAAAGGACAGAAATCCCCAGCCACAGATCCAGTGCTGAAGCTCAATGTTCTGATGCACCCTCAGCACAAGTGCACACAGCTCATCTACTTCAACCCCTACCCACAGGGATATATACTACAAGCAGGTCAAGAATATAAAAGTTTGGGTAGCACCTGTGGCTCAAAGGAGTAGGGCACCAGCCCCATATGCCAGAGGTGGTGGGTTCAAACCCAGCCCTGGCCAAAAACTGCAAAAAAAAAAGTTTGTCGTGATTTTCTTCTTTCATGTTTTGGCATTTATCAATGAGGATCTGCCACTGTAGATATTTCAATTCTTGGAAAATGACACACATCTGGGAAATCTTCATCATGAGATAAAATGAACTAAAAATACAGGTATGGGTGTACTCTTATTATTCAAAATAGATTATTATTTATATCATTGTTTCTTCTGCCTTAAAATATATACCAATATTTGGTTAAAACAGCTTGAATTCTACTTTTAAGCAATCAGTGAGTTTTTTTAAAATTTCAGATTAATATGAAGGTATAAATGATTAGGTTACATTGTTTGCATTTCTCAGGTAAAGTTCAAGTTGTAATTGAGCCCTTCACCCAGGGGTCTGCTGTGTACCCTTACATTGTGTCCATTAGGTGAGAGTTTACTAATCCACTTCTTCTTCCCCTTTCCTTTTTACCTCCTCCCCCTTCCCCCACTTGAATGTACCTGTGTTTTTCTCTCATGTGGGCGTGTAGATATTTCTCTATTAGTTTCATATTAGTATTGAGTACATTGGATACTTGCTTTTCCATTCTTGAAATACTTTACTAAGAAGAACGTGCTTTAACTCGAATCAGGTAAATACAAAAGATGTAAAGTCTCCATCTTTTGATGGCTGAATAGTACTCCGTGGTACACATAGATCACAGTTTGTTGATCCATTTGTGGGTTGACGGCCACTTGGGTTGCTTCCTCATCTTGGCAATTGTGAAATGAACTACAACCAACATTCTAGTGCAAATTCCCTTGTGGCAAAATGATTTTTTTTTTCATTTGGGTAGATCACTGAGTATTTTAAATAAAATATTTCAAAATCACCAAAATGTAACCAGTACGATATAAATACCCATGTACATATAACCACATTATTGATAAACATGAAACTCCTGGTTCAGGCCTCTCAAATACCATTTTTTTATTCCCTCCACTGGTAAGTAACCTTTCTCATAACTTGCTTCCCATGCATGTTTTTATATCTGCCCTATTAATGTTTGTATTTAAAAACATTATATTGTTTTACACATTTTTAAACTTCCTAATGTAAATGCTATCTTCTACTTGGAATTTTCTTCTAGCTCTTGCCCATCAGGTTTTGATATTATACCTGTTGATACATACACTCTAGCTCAGTCATTTTACTGCTGTATAGTATTTCACTGTGTGTGACTATACCTGGGAGGAAGGAGATGGGAGGGAGAGCGTGACAAGTTTAGTCCCAAGGAGAAGAAGAGGGGAAGTGCTAGAAGGATCTGGAATCAAAAGCCTGGACAGATGGTTACTCTTTGAATGAAAAAAGAAGAGCCGAACCTTAAAATTCAGCTATACAAGGAGAAAGAATAGAAACATCATCTGGGACCTTAAAGATGGCTGGAAAGACTCTGGAACACTGTTTTGGTGTCACTTGTTATCTAGTAACATCTTGCCCGAAAAGCAATTCCTTTGACTTCCTTTGTCTACTGTCCTTTGCACCATTAAAAAAGGGGGGGGGGGGTATCAAAATCATTGCCTTTGCAAATTCTCAAAATATATATGAAATGAATCTTCAAGTTAGTTCCTTTTTTTTTTTTTTTGAGACAGTCTCACTTTGTCATCCTCAGTAGAGTGCCATGGCATCATAGCTCACAGCAACCTCAAACTGTCAGGCTCAGGTGATTCTCTTGCCTGGGTGTCCCAAGTAGCAGGGACTATAGGTACCAGCACAATGCCCCACTATTTTTTAGAGACAGGGTCTTGCTCTGGGCTCAAGCTGGCCTCAAACTCACAAGCTCAGGCAATCCACCCGACTTGGCCTCCCAGAGTCCTGGGATTACAGGCATGAGATACCATGCCCAGCCTTCAAGTTAGTTCCTATCAAAATGATTGAAAATCATAAATTAGTGGGGATGTGAATTATTTTTTCCAGACAAAATAAAGTTTGCTTTTCATACTTTCAATTAAGAAGAAAAACATTTTCTGTTGACTTTTTGAAAGCTTTAATTTAAATACTTGTTTTTTCGTATGATATAGACATAAAAATAGCATCTTTAAGCTTATTTAAAACAATACTCAATTTTTTTAAAAGTCTGAGAGACACATAAGTTTCAGAATGATGAAAATGCTATTTTAAAATATTATCCCTTCAAGACATAGAAATTAGAAGTAGCAGGATATCAAAATAAGGTGCCTGGTCAGGTAAGGCACACCCCCTCTGACAAGTTCAGTGACTCTGCTGTATAACCAAAGACAACAAGAAATGTAACACCCGTGTGCAATTGCTCACTGGTAGCATACAAATCTCAGGAGAACAGCAGGACCAAATCCCCAATCTTTTTGGAGAAGGTATAAAAAGATGTGAAAGCATTTATGGAGGAGGCATTTATGCAGTACGTAAACTGAGAAAATGTTATCAGGTCTAATAATCAGGTATTAGTACATTAGCTAATACTCATAATTAAAAAGATACGCTTGTGGCTTTCTCCATTGGAATTGTATTAAAACCACTCTAGCATTTATTTTGAAGTTTTTCTTCTTCTCAAAGACATAAAAGAACCTTGCATGAGAAGAGTAATTACTGGCATCTGTATGGTGTTCACTGAAAGTGGTGAGTATCATTGGGTCCCAGAGCAGCTATATAAGGCATCATTAATTCTTAGGGGAATATTTGTATTTAATAAAAAATATAAAATACCATGTTCTTTTTTGGTTTCCTTCTCTTAGGAGTACTATTTTTCCCAGAATTTACTAAAAAGGGTAGATTTATCTTGACACATACTCTGTTCTATCATTGAGTGACTGATTTCTACCAGTAAGGGGACTTTAAATGTTTCAGATGTAATTCCAACTTTCTTCTACTAAGTATTCAAAGCATACAAAGTTATGTCCTTATTCTTTTTTCATTGAGTTTCCATTCTCAAGTAAATAAATTTAATTATTTTCTTTATCACATGTATTCACATCAATTTATAGTTATCAGCTAATATTAACAGAAATGGGATATATCCACGCGCAAAAGGAGAAATGGCTCTTAAATAGAAATAAGGGATCTAATTTGGTAATTAACATGATGTTTATAGTAATTATTGGAAGCATACTGTGATAACACAAAAACAGGGAAAAAAAAAACCAAGTGCATTATTTTAGGCTAAAACTATGATCTGACTAACAGTCTTAAGTTTTCAAATAAAGCATAGAAAAAAAATCCAGGTTGTTTAAGCCCTCACTAAAAGTACAAGGGGGCTCGGCGCCTGTGGCTCAAGTGGCTAAGGCACCAGCCACATACACCTAAGGTGGCAGGTTCAAATCCAGCCTGGACCCACCAAACAACAATGATGGCTGCAACTGAAAAAAAATAGCCAGGCCTTGCGGCGGGCACCTGTGGTCCCAGCAACTTCGGAGGCGGAGGCAGGAGACTCTCTTGAGCCCATGAGTTGGAGGTTGCTATGAGCTATGCCACGGCACTCTACCCAGGGGGACAGCTTGAGGCTCTGTCTCAAAAAAAAAAAAAAAAAGTACAAGGGAAATATGATTTTTTTTTTATAATGACATTTTGTGTTTTTCTTATTTCTGATCATGATGGGAACTATCAAAAAGGTTAGATGACTTTTTCTGTTTTAGGAAAGAGAGTCCTACTTATGATGCAGAAGAGGGAAGTGTTTAATTCCAAGGACTTTTCCTATAGCAAACGATTTTACATTAAACTGTAGCACAGAGACATGGAAGCTGGAAGCTGGTGGCAATTACCTAGGCACATTCTACAAAAAAAAATAAAATCCACTGTCTGCCTGGCAGTCTAAACTTGTATAAAAAGGAAAAAGAAAAATGGATAGTAATAAAATGTTCGCAGATGAAAAAGTTTGATTCCTAGATTCATAAGCTAAAATTTCCCAAAATTTAATGAATAGGACAAATCCTATCTTTAAATAACCATTACACATTTTTCTAGTCCTCCCGAAAGAGAATTGCAAAAACTTAGCCTTAAATATTGTACTACATTTTTAACAAACAAACTTCCCCATTCACCAACTTCAACATTCAGACTCCAACTCTAAATGCTTCTAGACCAGCCCTTACACAGAAGTAACTGACAAGAAATCTACCTTAAATACATAGTAGAATATTAAGAATAGTTTTCATTGTGCAGTTTGCTAATAGAAAAAACTATGATTCATGGAAATATATTATTGGCCTTAAAAATAAAAGGTTGAAACACACTATAAAGAAATCAAGTCAAGGTTCATAAATCTGCTATTTTAACACAATAACATTACATGAATCTGTTCAGTAAAATCTGGATTTAATAGAAAATTTATCTAACCCCAAGGCTTCAATCCAAATACAAAAATCTATTTACACTACATCAAATCCATAGTCTAAGGAACCATCGTGGATTTCCAGAACATAAAAAAGAATGTTAATTCTTGATCAGTTTATACTGTCTACAAGTAAATAACGCTTTTGCTTGATGACATTATATAAATTTTTCTAATTAAGATTCTCCTGGGAATAAATATGCATTTTGGCTTATAATGCCCATCAAGAAACAAACCTTGAAAATTATAATGAAATCATTACTATTTGATTTTCACAAATAAATTCAATTTGTTTTTGTTTTCTTAATTCAAGTGATTATCATCAATTGTTCCTAAAAACCAAACAGAGAGTAATCACATCACAAACTATACAGAAAGAAAAATAAAGAAGCAAAATATACTACTTACAGACTTCCTCTTCTGGGGAGACTCAGCTCCTTCTGCAAAGGAAAAACAAAAACACATAAGGAGATGTTACATGAACCTTAGTCTACTAAGATATAAGATACCCAATGTGTGATAGAAAACGTTCATTGTGCTTGATTTGGCATTTCCTATACTAAAAAAGTTTTTATTTTTATTTATTTATTTTTTAGAGACAGAGTCTCACTTTGTTGCCCTTGGCAGGGTACCATGGCATCACAGTTCACAGCAACCTCCAGCTCTTGGGCTTACGCAATTCCCTTGCCTCATCCTCCTGAGTAGCTGGGACTATAGGCACCCACCTCAATACCCCGCTATTTTTTTGTTGCAGTTTGGCCAGGGCCAGGTTCGAACCACTACCCTAGGTATATGGGACTGGCACCCTACTCACTGAACCACCGGCGCTGCCCTATACTGAAAAAGTTTCAATGTCACAATTTTATGCTGGATCCCTTCCTACGTTGTTCTTTCAATATACTGTGTTTAAGGTACAAACACAATTTATCTCAATTCCAGAGCACAGAAAACATCAATCTTCCCAAAGCAACCACAGTAAAATACTGAGTTGAGTTACGTGGCCCTATAATTGAGCATAACAAAAACCTGAGGAAGCAAAGGACTGACCCAAACAGGAAAGAGATATAAGAAGTAGGAGGGATTTTGCAGGATTATAATTAAATGAAAGGAGAAATGAAAAGGACAATTAAATCAGACTATCTGCCCGCAACAGAAATAAATTCATGCTAAACACCATGCATACCCCAAAATGTACTTGATTATTTTGTAAAAGCTAACACAAAAGGTTTCCTTTTGGAGATATTTCTCAAAACAAATGTGATCTATGACTCAGGACATTTAAAAGTACCTTGATGAACCTCTAAAAGATAAACACCCACAACAACTATTAGGATGTTTCCGTTTTACCAGGGCGCTCTCACACACCTCTCAAGTTAAGATTAGCTAGCTAATCACAGAGAGGCCGTGGAAAACCAAAAACCAACCAACCAACTCAGCGAATAGGCCAACCAAACAAATAAAACAAAAACGGATTCAGAAACACCTTTGCCCACTAATGAAGTTTTCAAAGCCTGGCAGCTACTCAAGAATGTTACTCAATTACAGTAAAGAACAGGAAGCAATGAGTTACCTGGTTATTTAATCGCAAAATGAAGGGTACTACACATTCTGAAGATTTGAATTAATGTGGTTATTCATTCCCATAATCCTCATGCATTTTTTGCTTTTCAGATGTTTGAGCATTATCTTTTGAAAGGTGTTTCCCGTCAGCTTCAAACGTGCCCCTATTTTTACGGGATCATTAAGCATTTGACATAGACAGAAGCCTCAGAGCACATGTACACAGTGCTGCAGAAAACAGCCTTGGGAGCATAAGAGGGGAGGAAAGCTTGGTGGTGTGCTGCTTTGGACAGAGCACGCTTATTAACTTGCAAATATCTTTCCATACACAATTATAATGCCCATATAACTGTTTAATATAGCAAGAAGATCAACTAACAGTTGTGGGAACTAAGTGCCATCTTCTTTCTCCTAATAGCTAACATTTTCTTTTCAGGGGCTGCAGGATTCAGTGGGAAGGCCTTTTATCTTTTGTTGTTGTTTGGTTTCACATTTTTCTTTCATCCTTGATTATCCCTAAGAAATTACAGTGTTTGCTGAACTTGGCTCCCTGATTCTGAAACATAAATATACCTTCATTTCCTAAAACCCCTCATAACAAGAGAAAAGTCTCTGACCGAGACAGTTTTCCCCAGGAATTAAAACATAAATAGAAAAGCAATGAGTAATTTTCTATATGTGTATCTTTGGTTATGACACACACTTAGACATTAGAGTTGTAGTCAGGTTAAAAAAAAAAAAAAGAGTAGGAAAAAAGTGAGCTACCTAGAAGTAATAGCTCGCCAGACCATTTCTTTGAGAAAGAAACTGAGACCTACTGCACAGCAAAAGGCCTGGATCCCAAATGAGTAACAGTGCTCTGTCTACTAAGGTGATCTGACAGCAGCAAAGAAAGTACCCGAGACGTTACCATAAATAACAATAACAAAAAAAAAAATCAGATGTTATTTCAGCTACATATGCAAGTAGATCACACAGAAGGTATGTGTGTAAGACGGAAAGAAGTGAATGAATCAATCAATCATACTCCACAAATGACCTGACCGTAAACTGGCTGCCTTGCTCTGAGAAAAAGCTGCTGAAACAGCAAGATAAAAGATAAAAAGCCAACTCTGTTTTTAATCAGAAGTCCTTCCAGCAGGTCTAGAATTATGAGTTCTAAACAAGGAGAAAGGTTACGGTGGGTAACCCAGCACTGCTGCTGCGCCGGATGGCGGCTGAGATTCCAAGATGAGGGGCAGGGGACATTCAATAGGCCACTGTCAACTGACCTGAAGCCACTCTGCTAACCAAGCCCAGGGAGCTAATCCACCTGACGGCTTGAATGTCAGGCTCAGGACTGGAAACTCAATTTGGTACCAAATTGGAATCAGATGTGATGGTAATAAAGTGAGAGAAATGAGCGTGCCGTGGCCAAGACCTTGTGAATGGTAGCTGCGGAAGTCTGCAAATACCAGGAGGGCTGAGCAATTGCAGACAGGGCAGAGAAAAGCTGCTGCCCTCGTGCATGGGGGCCCAGGCTGATAAATCTGCGCTGTTCACATGTAAACGCACAGCATCGAGGCTTTTTACAGCCAAAGCCCTGCCTTACTTTGTGTGTATGTCCTCATTTTATTTTCTTAATGTCAGGATAAGGTCACTATCACCTACTTAGATAATTAGATAAGGCGTGTGTTATCGGTCTGAGTCATAAACCAAAGATTGTGCTGGGTATATGGAGAACGTGTGTTAAAAATGTAGTGTCAGGTAAGAATTGGAAGAGGCCAGGAAAAGGAGAAAAAAAACATTCACCTAAAATAAACAATATGCTAGTTATTATCAACAGATTAAACACATTCTTAAGACTAAGATTTTTAATTTTTTACGTTAATTTCACTGATATTGATTACTCAGCACCTTAATAATTTGCTTTTTTGTTGATGCTGTTGTTTAGCAGGCCTGGGCTGGGCTCAAACCCTCCAGCCTGGTTGTGTGGGGCCAGCACTCTAACCACTGAGCTATGGGCGCCCAGGCTAGACTTGCTCTTCATCATCATGGGCTTGACATTATATCCTTTGCCCCCTTTCAAAAAGTGTTAATTAGCCAATATTTGCATTGAAAATAAAGGTGAAGTAAAATTCATCCTGTCTGAGAACAGTTACCTTCCTTGCAATTCTTTGATAAGACGGAGGATACCAAAGTGTTTCTCCAATCAAGGTAGACAACTCAACCATGGAGCCTCCAAGGAGACAAGAGAGACAAATGATTCTGTCCCTTTCCTCAGCCCTTGGCTTCAAAGACAGAAGAGAATGGCTTCATTCATGAAGGCAGGAGAGAAAACAGTGTGATGTTCTATGTGTACAAGTGATTTCCACAGTGATAATATATATAGTACTTAATAAGTACTTAACAGCTGTAAATACACAAATAAAACAATATGGCTCCACATGCCAAATATATTTGTAGAATCTCTGAACTATTCTTTTAAGCTGATGTGCAAATTTATGATTTAAAAGAGGGTATTTTCAGAAGTCCAATATATGTAGATTCTCCCACCGTCAAGTGGTGAAGTGTAATTCTCCCCTTCAGAGTGGCTGGGACTTTCTGACTCATGTCCATAGAATAAAGAAAGAAAAAGCAACAATAGCAACATTGTAACAATGAAACCTGTGAACACCATGATAAACCCAAGATCAAGGTTAATATCATCTCTGGTTAAGTTACACAGACATCAGGTAAACCATCTGCTATCCTGTGATGAGAAGGACACCCCACCCATGGTAATCACCCTAGAAATCCATAATCATGAACAAACACATGGCAAGCCCAAATGGGTGACTTCCTAAATACAACCGTCCAGTCCTCTTTAAAACCGGCAGGGCTGTGGAAAACAAGGAAAAACTGCAAAACTGTCCCAGATCAGAGGAGCCAAAGGATAGATGATGACTAAAAGCAACGTAGAATCTTGGTCTGGATTCTCAATCAGAAAAAGAACATTAGTGGAAAACCTGATGTTATCCAATTAAAGTTTATAGTTTAATTGACAATAATATACCAATGTTAATTTCACAGTTTTGACCAATGTATTGAGGTTATAGAAGATATTAACATTATAGGAAATGGAGGGAAGGGTACACAGGAATTCTCTAAACTATCTTATAACTTCTCTGGAATTCTAAAACTATTGCAACTCTTTTTCTTTTAAATGCATCAAAAGGGTGAGACAGGGAGAAAGAAAGAGTGGTATGCAGGGGGGTGGAAAATGGAAGAGATGAACAAATAAATACCTGAAAATTCTAAGCTTATATTAAAGCCATATTTAATATCATGTTTTTAGGAGGCTATAGAAACAGTCTGGAGAAGATTGTGGCTAAGTCCAGCAGTGAAAATGGCAAGAAGCAGTCAGATTTGAGAAGTGTTTTCATAGAATTTACAAAAGAACTGGGAGTGGAGAGTGAAAGAGAAATCAAGGAGTCATCAAAAGTTTTTGGCCTGAATAAATGGAGTTTGGGGGAGGAAAAGTTCAGTTTGGACATGTTGTATCCAAAATGTCTGTAAGAATTCCAAGTACAAGTTTCCACATAGGCAACTGGATATACGAATCTGAGTTCAGGAAAAGGTCAGGGCGGGAGATAGATTCTGAAGTCATCATCACATAGGATAGTATGTAAAGCCATGGGACTGGATGAGACAGGACAGAACAGAGAGAAAAAGGAAAAGAGACACACCCGGATTCATGATTTAAACCAGAAGTGGGGAAATAGGTAACTGACATACTGCGCTAAGCAGCAGCTGCGGTTCTTCCAAACAACAGAAACTGAATGAGCCTGGTAAGTAAACAACCCAGGACTCTTAGGTCACTCCTAGGACCCCAGCTAGGAGGCTCCTAGGACCTCAGCCCCTGCAAGGATTTCTTTTTTTTATTATTATTAAATCATAGCAGTGTACATTAATACTATCATGGGGTACAGTGTACTGTTTCTGTATACAATTTGAAATACTTTCATCCAACTGGTTAACATAGCCTTCCTGTCTTTTTCTTATTGTGTTAAGACATTTATATTCTACAATTAGAGAGATTCACATGTACCCTTATAGGATGGACCATAGGCGTGATCCCACTAATCACCCTCCCTCCACACACCCTTTCCCCTCCTCTTCCCTTCTGCTCCCCTCTCCCCATATTCCTGGGCTAAAATTGGGTTATAGCTTTCCTATGAAAGGTATAAATTAGTTTCCCACCCCTACTTTATCTCTCCTGGCAGGTTCCCTGTGAGTGTCAGCATGAGAACACCAGGGTCTCCGCCCCACCTGCTAAACAGGCAGGAAAAGGGATCATCAACTCTCATCACTAGCACAACAGGAGGAAGGGCCGAGTCTATCAAGATTCACACTCTGAGAGTTTCTCCAGAAAAAAAAAAAAAGATGATGATTTGAAAGTTGGTCAATTTGCCTTACAACACCCCCTCTGTCACCCGTAACCCTTGTCAAACCCCACAAACAGAATGGCAATGTCTCACACACACTGCTTCCTCACCACCTTCCAGAAACCAGTGGACTTAAAGCTCATGCGCTTCCCATTGGTGGCCGTATCTGTCACTCAGGGTCATCACAGGTACTCTGCACTAAGGAACTATTAATTTAGGGAGACAGTTCAAACAGCCAAGATGTACAGGGCAGTCTATCAGGTGCTGTTAGGGATATGTGAGGAAAAACAAAACACACTTAAAAGCTAGTTGGGGAAACATATACACGATACACAAGAGCTATCACTAGGTGCCAGCTCACACAGTATTACTTTAATGTGCAAATGCTAAAGGGTGAGAGAAAATAAAAGGGGGTGACAAGATTCCACAGCTCTGAAGTCTGGCTGCACATTAATGTGACCCAGGGGGTGTTTAAAAATACCAGCGCCTGAGCACTACCCATAGAGATCCAGAGAGAGTGAGTTGTTTGTGTGGTCATTTGAAGTTAGTACCTTTAAGTGGCCTTAAAGACTATTAGTTTACATAAACCATTTGCCTTTGGATTTTTTCTTTAGGGAATATTAATTTTCTAGGTTGTCATTACAGTATTGAAGTTTTAGGATTTTAGTTATTTCCTTTGCAGAGCAAGGCGAGGTACCCCAAATGGAACTCTCCCTACTTGCTAGGCTACAAATTAGCTGGAGGGAGAGGCTCTCCAGGGATGGGTTCTCCTACAGACATTCTTTGGGCCCCATTCTTCTGGCCTCCATTTCAGAGAGTCAGCAGAAGGAAGAGCAGAGAAAAATTCATACCACAGAAACTGATCCTACCTTAAAACCTGGTTCTGAATCAGAAAAGAAAGCAAAACTGGCTTATGGGGAAACAACCTTTGAAAACTCCAGTGAGCTGCCCGTGAAGTACACGGTCTCCTGCACACAGGAGGCAAAGCTGGAAAAAGACCAGTAGGTAGATCGCTACAGAAATGCCCCAACATTCAGACCACCTGACCTGCAAAACACCAGTAAAACCCTAGTGGGAAACACGAGGTGGGCGGAGAACCTTAAAGGAGCTCTTTCTTGTGCACGTTTATTTCATTCTACTTTTAGAACTATAAAC
This sequence comes from Galago senegalensis, assembly GCA_963575145.1. NCBI lineage: Eukaryota > Metazoa > Chordata > Mammalia > Primates > Galagidae > Galago > Galago senegalensis. The sequence goes on from CAUYTI010110710.1 coordinate 27,860, forward strand.
ATAATGCATTTTAATATATTTGTGCTATTAAAATTTGTAAAAGACCATAAAAGGTTCACACAAAATGTTTGCTGGGTTTTTATATAAATTTCACTTGATCAAAACCATATACTAATTTTCTTTTAAAAATAAAGTAGGTAGGCTTGGTGCCCATAGCTCAGCGGTTAGGGCACCAGCTACATACAGCAGGGCTGGCGGGTTCAAACCCACCTGGGCCAGCTAAGCAACAATGACAACTGCAACCAAAAAATAGCCTGGCATTGTGGCAGGCACCTGTAGTCCCACCTACTTGGGAGGCTGAGGCAAGAGAGTCACTTAAGCCCAAGAGTTTGAGATTACTGTGAGATGTGATGCTACAGCATTCTACCTAGGGCAACACAGTGAGACTCTATCTCAAAATAAATAAATAATAAGTAAATATAAATAAAGTAGGGAGACTACAGTAACCAGCATGCCCCAGGCCGTCCCACTTAACATCTTCCTCAAGTAATCCCACTCTACAGAAATTCAAATTACAGTGTATTGTGAGTTTTGCTTCCCTGAAAGTCTCTACAAGAACCAAGGAATCTATATGAATAAGCATTTGTGATCATTGTGGATAAAGAATTTGTGTTTAATCCTCACTGTTCCACCCATTAGCTCTGAGTCTCATTTTTCTCATCTTTAAAATGGGCTGCATAGAGTTGCTGCATACAGTGTTGAGAATTAAAAACTGGATTACAGCCTTGGTAAAAAAGAAAAAAAGAGAAAGAAAAAGCTTCCTTCCTTTCTAAGTTATTTCTTTTTTTTGTTTGTTTTGTTTTGTTTTTTAACCATGAACCCAAATAAACAGCAATCATCCTCAAGACTTTGGTCTCATACACCCTTCACATGGACAAAGTCTCTGAGTCATGATATGAGGGTCTGTTTTGATTTTGTAAGGTCTTATCATACAAAGCCTTATCACAGGGTTATCAGTGATGAGCCTATGAGCTTCATCACCAAATTACCTGGCTGCCTGGGCAGGATACTCACATCCTCTCATGGAAAGCCCAGAGGAGATTAGCAATTGACCATAGTCTCACAGCCATGAGATGGTGGAATCAAAATTTATGCCTATAATCGTCCAGTTCCAATTCTTTTCCTCTAAACTCCACTGTGAAAATGCCAGCGTAGGACAGGTGGTGATGGGAAGGACTGGGAAAGGGGTCTGAGAGAATACACAAGCAGGGAGGGCTGGCACTGATAATCATGAGAGGATACCTTTCACCTCAAGAGGAAGAAAGATACAGGTGCGAATAGGTACCTTTTTTAAAAAGAGCAAAGTAAAACTAAAGCAATCCACTTGCAGTTGTGTAACTTCAGAAACACCAGAGGCAAAAATCTTCTGCCAAGGGTAAAGGCAAGGGCACGTTTGGGGATTAAAGCAAGCAAAATGGGTTTCCTTTATTCAATCCCACACTTTTTAGTGAAGGCCGTTATGGCTGGTGCTGTGCCAGGCGCTAGGGATAAAGGACTTTACTCGCTGTGAAATACAGTGTGAAAAGGCTTGGAATAGAGGTTTTTTCAAAGTTCAATAATACTGAGGGAGGAGAGTCAGGATGACTTTTCCTCCAACAATGTTTCCTATTATTCGTGATGACAAAATCTGGTGGAACTGACACTACTCTCAACCTCAAGTCTAACTCTGATTAAGTCAAGCTAATGAAAAGCTCATTGCCTTGGTCAAAGTAATTGGTTCAAAGATGACATGCAACCCCATCTTGGCAAATGCAAAATGATGTTTGCACAGGGCTCCTGGGAAAGAACTTCCTCCTTTATTCAAAGGAGCTACCAAGAAAGATGAAACTTTAACCCCAGGAAGCTAAAGGGGGCTGCCACCGGGATAGACCTCAAAGGGACAGAGAAGACAACTAGAAACGGTGTCCTGGGTGATCTCTTTGAACAATGGGTCTAGCCTTGCATTATCTGGGCTTCTTGGGTACATGAACCCATCAAGTCCCTTTATTGTTTAAACCAGTTTAACTTGTGTTTTCTGTTTCTCGTGACTCAAAAATTCCCATATGACACAATACTTGAGCCCGGTCTTTCTTTTGCAATGTTTGGGAATCAGCCAGACAGCCTTAGGAGTGGGTGAGGAAAGAGGCATTCCAAAAGGGAGAACCAATGTAGCAGGGCAAGGTGGAGTATGCCAGCACACAACTCTCAGGAAACTCGGTATGGCTGGAACTGGGAGCTAGAAGGAAAAACCAACAGACCTATGGAGGCAGAAACAGGCCCACATCAGTTTGAAGAGTCTATAGGCAATGGGGAGATCACAGAACATTTTGTTGATTTTTTAAATTTCAGATTAATGTGAGGGTACATACGATTAGATTACATTGTTTGGGCTCACTAGGTAAAATCCAAGCTGTAGTTGAGCTGTTCACTCAGGAGGTTTGCGTGTGCCATATACCCCTACATTGTGCCCGTTAGATGAGAGCACACCAATTCCTATCACCCCTCTCCTCCCCCGCTCTTGAATTTAATTGTGTTTTTCTCTTGTGTGGGGGACACAGAATATTTTAAACAGGAGAATAAGATGGTTGACTCAACATGTTAAAAAGGAATCACTCTGGCACTAGGGTGTCAAGTGGCTCAGGGACAGGAGTTAGGAGGCCTGTTCAATCCTCTAAGAAGCAAAGCTGGGGCCAGGGCAAAGGAAGGAACAGGGGAAGTGGAAGAAGGTGCAGATTCAAGAAAGAAGCACAGGGTGGCCATAAGTTCCTTTGTGGCCACCTGTATATCTGCAGGGTCCACAAAGGTTGGGAAGAAATGCTTGAGTTCCAGGAGGGTTGAGAACAGCGCTGGTGGAGCTCAGGGCTGGTTGCCCTCAGAGATTAGGGAAAAGAGCTATCTACATGTACTGAAGGCCTTTCAGAACTTAAATACATAATGGAAATTTGAAAGCGGATGAGAGGATGGCAAAACTGTTTAAGTAAGCCCAGAGGGTCCCTGGTGGATAGGAACAGGAGATAAAGTTGCAAAGAAAAATAAATGTTACCATCACAGGTCTTACTTAGAGGAAAAGTTAAAAGTCAATGATGACAAATCCTCTTCCCACCTTAAAATTTTTACACAAATGGTGGGAAGCATTTTTTCTTTACTAAGCTCATTTACCATCATCAGCTTAGCAATGGTATCTATTAACTAACATTTACTGCATAGTGACGTACTTGATCTTACTTAATCTTCACTATTATTCCCATTTAACAGATGAAAGACCCGAGGCACTGGCAGATTAAGTAACTCACACAAGGTCACAGAGCTTGTCTTTGAATCCGCATCTGACTGAGCCCACAGTATTTTAATTATCTTCCATCACCATGTAAGGACCTGGCCTATTTGCACCACAGACCCCCTCCTGTAGGTGAGCAAACTGCATTCATCACTGGTAACACACTGACTGCCAATTACTCTTAGAAGGGAGAGATACAACACAGATCTTGGCAGCTCGTTCTAAGCACATTTCACACTTAAATTATTTTTATAGACTCTGATTTCATTTGACACAAAACCCTGTAAATACATTACTTTTAACTCAGACCTTTTAAAGTCAAAAAAGCATAACAAGTCAAATAATTAGCTAACTCCAAGTCAATGAGCAAATGAAACGAGCTTCCTTTCTAGCCAATTACTATGCTTTTTGATGCTTCCTAACATGTTACACCTTTGATAAAGAAAAAAAAAGTAAGCTTGGGAAGCAGACATTTGTATTTCCACTGTCTTGCAAGTCAGTATTACCTAAGGCAAATGTGCCTCCAAAGAAAGTTTACAGGCTTCTCTGCTGGATTTTGCTGAGTAATAATAACTAGTACTTATGTGAATAACACCTCCATTTTTTGAACGTTTACTGTATACACTTAAGTGAAACGTATTTATTATTTTAAGGTCAACAGCTTCCAGCTCACAGTTATACCATATTTTGTGTGCTCGCTTTGTTCTCACAGAATTTTAAAAAACCAAAAAGACAGTTTCTTTTAAGTGAAAGCTGCTGGGCCATTTCTGAAATTAAGGAAACCAGTTTTGATCAAATTAGAGAAACCGCAGACTTTCACAGAAAAAGAAGCTATTATAAAATAGAAAGCAAGTATTAGATTAATTGAACTTAAAGCTAAAAAATGTCCTTAGTGGAGTCCATTGTATATCTCATAGTGATTAAACAAGCAGGATCAGAATTCAGACATGCCCATATTCTAATCCAAGCCAATGCCAGACAGCATCCTCCAGAAACCTTCGTAAAGGAAGACTCAATTCCCTACATTACAGGGTGAGGATGGTACAACTTATCTCATAGGGCGCTGAGAAGATTAACGATAATGAGGGTCCCACACTTAGCACCATTCCTAAACATATGCACGCCCTAGATGTTAGCTATTACTTTTTAAGGGCACCACTCAAATTAGGTGAGTACTAGGGGACAACCGGAAGGAGAACCAGCTGAAAGAACCAGGAGCATGACCCCGTCCCCACCTGCACTTCTGAACACTGAGCCTGGGCACCTGCCCAGAAACAATGTGAAGAGTCAAAACAGATCCGGCTTCAGTGAAATCACACACCCTGTTATTAATCAGTAGGAAAATTCCTGTAGCAGGAGACCAGATACCATGCTAGATATTTCAAACTTTAATTGCCTTTAAAACAGTGTACATTCATAGATCTCTATAAAATCAAGGTCATCATGGACAAGTTTCGTGATTTTCCTTTTTTACTTATGAAGCCTAGTGATGAATACGTGAATAGCCACTTAGCTATGTCTCTCATTACTTGGGAAGGCCTGTGACCTACAGTGAGCTTAGATAAAAAGGCAACACCGCACAGCTGTGCCCCACAAGGCCCCGCAATTTTTTCAGTTCTTCCATCCATTACTGGCAAATTACAGTAAATTCAAAATATTGATCTACACACCCCTATATGGGAAGAAAGTTACCATTGAATTTTATTGCTTATTGTTGGGTCCAATTCCCTGGAATCAATAAAAGCCACAATGTTCATAAGCTTCTAAAAAGCCAGTTAATATAGTGGGTACGAGACACCTTTTAGAATCACTATCAATCTATAGGATTCTTCAACAGAACAGGGCAAACATCTTAAACATCCAAAAGCCTTCTTTGATTTTAGAGTCTTCTCATTACCCAGGAAAATGCCCTGGGAAAAATGATAAAGAATAAAAACTATGTGACTAGAAAGAACCTGCTTACCAGATTTCTAGTTTTACCTCTAAGTTCTCTGGCACTGACTTTGGGTCGGATTGTTCAGCAACTGTCCAACTCTAAGTTAGTCACTAAAAGTTGAGATCATTTTTAAAAAGGTGTATCTTAACACAGATTCAAGATGAGTTGTTCTTGACCCCGTGGTTTCCAGGACCCATCAAGGAAACTAATTTGCATATAAACAATATTTCAATTGCCCCTAATTTAGAGAATCAATATCCTTTTATGAACCAATTTTTAAAAATCAGATACTCATTCAAAGGTTCCATTAAAATTACGGAGAAACTTAATACCAAAAGCAAAAGGCCCTTTAAAGAACCAAGAAACAGAATGAGACTATTTGACCAGAAGCAGTGAATTTATTCCACAAGATTAATCATTTTTATTTACTAAGGACTCCTCGTAGTTTATCCAGCAGTCGCTATTCTGAAAGCCTATTTCAGTGTAGAGATTTACTGGTAAATCAGCTCAAGGGAGCTCGTGAAGGGCTATATGAAGCTACCCACGTGTCTACTTTCTTCTGCCCCTTCCTCTCCATTTAAATGCAAAAGACGACACTAAAAATGTACATATAAAATGCATGAGAGTGATGGAAGATTAATGACACCCATATTCAAATAATCAATAATGTGAACTTAAGCCTCTAATAGTACTGAAATTTATTGTAAAGAGGTCATAGAATAAAATAAACAATTGGCTTGCAGAAAACATACTGCACGTACGTAACAAGTAATAGATCCTTTTTGTCAAAGGGTACAATATCTGACATTTTAAAAAAGTACTCCATTGTGGCTTGGTGCCTGTAGCACAATGGTGACAGCATCAGCCACATATACCGAGGCTGGGGGGTTCAAACCCAGCTGGGTCTGCTAAACTAACAACCGCAACAAAACAAAAGCCGAGTGTTGTGGTGGGTGCCTGTAGTCCCAGCTACTCAGGAGGCTGAGGCAAGAGAGTTGCTTAAGACCAAGAAACTGGCTTGGTGCCTGTGGGTCAAGTGGCTAAGGCGCCAGCCACATACACCTAAGGTGGCAGGTTCAAATCCAGCCCGGGCCCACGAAACAACAATGACAGCTGCAAGCAAAAATTAGCCAGGTGTTGTGGTCCCAGCTACTTGAGAGGCTGAGGCAGGAGACTCACTTGAGCCCAGGAGTTGGAGGTTGCTATGAGTTGTGATGCCACAGCACTCTACCCAGGGGGACAGCTTGAGGCTGCCTCAAAAAAAAAAAAAAAAAGACCAAGAAGTTGAGGTTGCTGTGAGCTGTGTGCTATGAGCTGTGATGCCACAGGCACTCTACCAAGGGCAACATAATGAGACTCAATCTCAAAAAAAATAAATAAATGGGCAGCGCCTGTGGCTC
>CAUYTI010110712.1:0-20978 GCA_963575145.1 Galago senegalensis
GGCGCCTGTGGTCCCAGCTACTTGGGAGGTGGAGGCAAGAGACTTGCTTGGACCCAGGAGTTGGAGGTTGCTGTGAGCTGCAATGTCACGGCACTCTACCCAGGGGGACAGCTTGAGGCTCTGTCTCAAAAAAAAAAAAGATAACTCAGATAGTTAAAGAGGCAGGAAAAAAGACAGAGAAAGCAGAACGTTCACTGACAGAATTATGGGACTTCATGAAGTGTTCAAACTTATGAGTTATAGATATTTCAGAAGAGGAAGAAGAATGTCCCAGAGGAATAAAAGCCATACTAGAGAATATTATAAATGAAAATTTCCCAAATATCACCAAAGATTCTGACACAGGCCTTTCAGAGGGATATTGGACCCCCAGTCACCTCAACTCTAATAAAGCTTCTCCAAGATACATTGTGATGAACCTGTCCTAAGTCAAGACAAAAGAAAAGATTTTTCAAGCAGCCAGGAATAAGCACCAATTGACCCACAGGGGCAAATCCATCAGGGTGACTGCAAACTTCTGTAGTGAAAGTTTTCAATCCAGAAGACAATGGTCATCTACCTTTAATCTACTTAAACAAAACAATTTTCGGCCCAGAATTCTATATCCTGCTAAGCTAAGCTTTAAAATTGATGGAGAAATCAAATCTTTTACTGATATGCAAACACTGAGGAAATTTGCCAGAATAAGACCAGCTCTACAGGTAATACTTCAGCCTGTTCTATACACTGACCATCACAACGGACCATCAGCAAAGTAAGCACCCAGAAATTAAAGGATAAAACCTAGCTTCCACATGATGCAAAAGATGAAACTAAGCAATGGACTTTCACATAATAAAATGAATAGAATGCTACCACACTTATCAATTATCTCAATAAATATTAATGACTTGAATTCCCCACTACAGAGTCATAGATTGGCTGATTGGATGTTAAATTGAATTGTTGACTTGAATTCCCCACTACAGAGTCATAGATTGGCTGATTGGATGTTAAATTGAATTGTTGACTTAAATTCTCCACTACAGAGTCATAGATTGGCTGTTAAAAAACAAGCCATCCATTTGCTGTCTGCAGGAAATACACCTAACCTCAAAAGACAAATTAAAACTCAGAGTTAAGGGTTGGAAGCTAATTTTTCAGGCAAACAGAATTCAGAAGAAAAGAGGGCTTGCAATCTTATTTTCAGGTACAAGTGGATTTAAAGCAACTAAAGTCAAAAAAGACAAAGATGTACATTTCATATTGGTCAAGGGAAAACTACAGCAAGAAGACGTTTCAATTCTAAATATTTATGCACCCAACTTAAATGCTCCCAGATTCTAGAAACAGACCTTAATTAGTCTGAGCAATATGATATGCTATAACACTATAATAACAGGGGACTTTAACAGTCCTCTTATATAGCTGGACAGAGCCTCTAAACCAGCGGTTCTCAACCTGTGGATCGCAACTCACAGGAACTATATTAAAGGGTTACATTCGGAAGGTTGAGATCCACTGCTCTAAACAGAAATAAAAGAAAGATATAAGGGACTTACATTAGACCCTAAAACAACTGTGCTTGATAGACATATATAGAGCACTCCATCCCAAAGCTAAAGAATATACATTATACTCATTGTCCCATGGAATATTCTCCAAAATTGATCATATCTTAGGACACAAAACAAACCTCAACAGAATCAAAAGAATTGAAATTTTACCTTGTATCTTCTTGGAACTAAAGGTGGAACTCAACTCCAACAAAAACGTTCAACCCCACACAAAGGCATGGAAATTACCTTATGCTGAATGTGAGTTGGGTGCAGGAAGAAATAAAAGAGGAAATAATTAACTTCCTTAAGCATAACAACAATGAAGACACAAGCTATCAAAACCTGTGGGATACAGCAAATGCAGTCCTGAGAGGAAAATTTATCACTTTAGATGTCTACATCTGAAAAACAGAACAAGAGCACATCAACAAATTCATAAGCCATCTTATGGATTTGAAAAAGAAGAATAATCTAAGCCTAAATCCAGCAGAAGAAAATACATATTCAAAATTAAATCAGAGATTAATAAAACTGAAAACAAAACAATCATTCAGAAAATTAATGAAACAAGGAGTTGTTTTCTTTTGAAATAATAAAATAGATAAACCTTTGGCCAGACTAACTAGAAACAGAAAAGTAAAATCTCTAGTAACCTCAATCAGAAATGATAAAGAGGAAATAACAATAGATGCCACAGAGATACAAGAGATTATCTCTGAATACTACAAAAAAATCTCTATGCCCAGAAATTTGACAATGTGAAGGAAATGGATATTTGGAATTACACCCTCTCTGTAGACTTAGCCAAGAAAAAAAAGATCTCCTGAACAGACCAATTTCAAGCACAGAGATCAAAGAAACAATAAAAAAAATCTCCCACAAAAAAAAATACCCTGGTCCAGATGGCTTCACACCCGAAATCTATCAAACCTTCAAAGAAGAGCTTATTCTCATACTGCAGAAATTATTCCAAAAAACTGAGGAGGAAGGAATCTTCTCCAACACATTCTACAAAGCAAACATCACACTGATACCAAAACCAAGAGAAGACCCAACTAAAAAGGAAACTTCAGACCGATTTCACTAATGAATATGGATGCAACAAAATCTAGCCAAAAGATTACAGCTTATCATCAAAAAAGTCATACCTCATAATCAAGTAGGTTTTAGCCTAGGGACGCAAGGCTGGTTTAACCTACTACGCAAGTCTGTAAACATTATTCACTGTATCAACAGAAGCAAAAACAAAGACCATATGATCCTCTCAAGAGATGCAGAAAAAGCATTAGATAAAATCCAGCATCCTTTTCTAATTAGAATACTGAAGAATATAGGTGGAACATAGGTGGAACATTCCTTAAACTTATTGAAGCCATCTATGACAAACCCACAGTTAATATATACTGAATGGAGTAAAACTGAAAGCTTTACCACTTAGAACTGGAACCAGACAAGGTTGTCCTCTATCACCACTACTATTCAACATAGTTCTGGAAGTTCTAGCCAATACAATTAGGCAAGAGAAGGAAATAAAGGGCATCCAAATGGGAGCAGAGCAGGTCAAACTCTCCTTCTTTGTTGACAATATGAGCTTATACTTAGAGAACCTCAAAGACTCAACCACAAGACTCCTGGACGTCACCAAAAAATACAGTAATGTCTCAGGATATAAAATCAATGTCCACAAGTCAATAGCCTTTGTATACACCAATAACAACTAAGATGAGAGGCTAATTAAGACACACCTCCCTTCACCACAGCTTTCAAAGAAAATGAAATTCCTAGGAATATACCTAATAAAAGAGGTGAAGGACGTCTAAAAGGAAATTATGAGACCTGAAGAAAAGAAATAGCAGAGAATATTAACAAATGAAAGGACATACCAGACTCATGGCAGGGAAAAATCAACATTGTTGAAATGTCTATACTTCCCAAAGTAATCTACTGATTGAATGTCATCCCTATTAAAATACCAACATCATACTTTCAAGACTTGGAAAAAATAATTCTTTGTTTTGTATGGAACCAGAAAAAAACCCATATAGCTAAGGCTGTTCTTAGTAATAAAAACAAAGCCCAGTGCATCAGCCTATCAGACTTTAGGCTGTACTACAACGCCACAGTGGTCAAGACAGCATAGTACTGGCACAAAAATAGAGACACAGACATTTGGAATCGAATAGAAAGCCAGGAAATGAAACTAACATCTTACATTACTTGGTAATCTTCGATAAACCAAACAAGAACATACACTGGGGAAAGACTCCATAGTCAATAACTGGTGCTGGGAGAACTGGATATCCACATGTAAAAGACTGAAACTAGACCTGCACCTTTCTCCACTTACAAAAATTGATTCAAGATGGATAAAAGACCTAAATTTAAGACATAAAATGATAAAAATCCTCAAAGAAAGCATAGTAAAAACACTTGATGATAGGGGCCTGGGGAAAGACTTTATGAAGAAGACTTCTGTGATAATTGCAACAGCAAAAATAAACAAATGGGACTTAATAAAACTGAAAAGCTTTTCTGTACAGTTAAAGAGACAACAACCAAAGCAAATAGACAACCTACACAATGGGAAAAGATCCTTACATGTTTTGAATCAGACCAAAGCTTGATAGCTAGGATCTATAAAGAACTCAAATTAATCCACATGAAAAAAGCCAACAATCCCATGTGTCAATGGGCAAGAGAGATGAATACAACCTTCTCTGAAGAAGATAGATGAATGGGCAGCAAACATATGAAAAAATGCTCATCATCCCTAATTATTAGAGAAACACAAATCAAAACCACCCTGAGATATCATTTAACCCCAGTGAGAATGGCCCACATCACAAAATCTCAAAACTGCAGATGCTGGCGTGGATGTGGAGAGAAAGGAACACTTTCACACTGCTGGTAGGACTGCAAACTAATACAACTTTTTTGGAAGGAAGTATGGAGAACCCTTAAAGAACTCAAGCTAGACCTCCCATATGATCCTGCATTCCCTTTAGTGGGTATCTATCCAGAAGAAAAAAAATCCTTTTATCATAAGGACACTTGCACTAGACTGTTTATCACAGCTCAATTTAATCGCCAAAATGTGGAAACAGCCTAAATGCCCACCAACCCAGGAATGGATTAACAAGCTATGGCATATGTATACCATGGAATACTACTTAACCACTAAAAAAGATGGAGACTTTACATCCTTCATAACTGGATAGAAGTGGAACACATTATTCTTAGTAAAGCATCACAAGAATGGAGGAGCATGAATCCTATGTACTCAATTCTCCTATGAGGACAATTACTGACCTGGTACATGGTGAGGAGTAGGGGAAGTAGAAAGCAGAGGGAGAGAAGGAGGAAGAGGGTGGGGGAAAGGAAGATCAGAGAGAGGGAAGATGGCACAGGGTGGGAGAAGGAAGAGCAGAGAGAGAGAAGGAGGGAGGTGGGTAGGGATCACGGTGTGTGACACACTTTTGAGGGCAAGACATAATTATAAGAGGGACTTTACCTAACAAATGCAATCAGTGTAACCTAGTTTCTTATACCCTCAATGAATCCTCAACAATAAAAAAGAAAGAAAAAAAGATAAATTGAATTAGGAAAAAATTTCTAGAGCCAAGCATAATTATTTCTATATAACAGGTTCTAGATCATTTTTATTTGAATTAATGAATTCTGAATAATTCTTTATAAATAATATTCTACTCATATTATACATATTTCTGTTCGATGGGCTATTCCTTTTCTCTTCATTTTGAAGACCAAATAATGGACAGAGAGAGATTTAATAGGAAAATGGAGGTAGACAAGAAGGAAACCAGTGTGATAGACATTTTAACACTCTGATTCATTTTTATTACTACTGAGATTTCAACAGAAGCATGATATATTTACTTTTTGCTTCTATGTATCTAGGCACTCTTACATTATATATCATTACCTAGTGAGTTGGTGAATACTTAGGAAAATGTAAATATTTCAATATATTTCTTAGTATTTTTATAACATTGTTTAGTTGTTAAACATTATACAGAGAGACTATTTAGCAAAGACGCCTTACTATCATAGCTCTATCATATTCATTTGAGTATATAATTCATAGGAAATGATAGTTTATTGTCTCCTTTCAAATTCTAATGACATTCATCTAAAACTTAAAAGTTGAAAAACTATATTCATGATAGTCTTCCTTTGAATTATGTAATTAGAACCATGACCTTATGACCTATTTTCATTCAGTATTTGACCAAATAACATGGCATTGTTCATGATTTTTAATAGGCTGATAATCAAAAGTATCTTCAACGTTTCTGAATATAAAGGCTCTTACCTACAAGCAACATTTGGATCAGCATTTCTTGAAAGTAATAGCTCTACACACTTTAAGATCTGTTCCTCTGAGCCACGCGCAGAACACGCAGTTATCAAAATAGTCTGCTTATCTATAATAATTAGAAAAGAAAAAAATCCATGCATCAAGAAGTGTATTTGATTTTTTTACCATTCAAAACATTCTAAATATTTATTGTACTCTACAATTCTACAGCCTCTTCCCAAATCTCTCTCTTAGCGGATAACTTTATGTCTTCCTTTACAAAAACAAGAGATCAGGGAAGAATCTCTTTACTTTCAAAATTATATAAATATATATTATAATAATTATAATTATATTATATATAATATTATATATTATATATAATTCACTTATTAGCTTCCTTACTCTATTTCCTTTTCTTTATGAGAATTGTTAGCACATGGACTCTGTAGTCTCATGTTCTAGATTTGAACAGTTTTTCGTTGATTAAAATAGCCTTGCTGAGCTCCTAACTGGAAAACAATGATTCATATTCTCTGGTTTCACTTTTTTACTTCTCACCCACTTGACAACTCTAGAAATGTGGCTTATAAACTACCCTACTGAAACTGCTCTCACTGCCACATTCATTGATTTCTTTTTAGTCCTTTTCTGTTTGATCTCTTCAAACTCAACTATTTTCCAAAACTCTTTTTCCCTTGGCTCTTATGATGTCAATCAAGATCAGAGTGGATTAAAAACAAACAGAAATACTTCTCAATTAAAACTCAGGAATTCAAAATAGGTCACCACAGCCGTGGTTCACATGAGTGGCTCAATACGGCAGAGCATAAAGATTCTAGTCCCAGTTCTCCCATGGAGAAACTGACTCCAGTGGTGTCTTCCTATCTCATTAGACATAATTTATAGATATGAAGGGGTCTTCCCTCTTTACTGATGGGGCTATTTGGGGACACATAAAATAATTTATGTGAAAAAAATATAGAGTATTTTATAACCCTAAGAATCCCTCTGATTATAAGGTGGGAGAAGTAGAAAATTTTTTAATCAATTTTTTGAGCAGAATATTTATATACTTTTAAAAATCTTAATCCTAAGTATAGCTTGCATTGAGTGATTTTGAAAATGTTATAATCAAAGAAAAACAAAGTATAGGAGACTAAACATGAAACTGTTGATAAGACAGAAACTTATGTAAAATATTAAGTAGAAAAACAATAGAAATGGTTTTATATATACATAATGTAGATACAAAATTTATGTGAAAATTCTAAAATGAAACCTACACCTGAATTATGAAATAAATTCAATTGCCTACTGAAAATATGTTAAAAATAAGTGACTTGTAATTTCATATAATAATTAAACTAGATATTCTCATGTGTTCTTTAAAAGCATTCAAAACATTACTGAAGGGAAATTATTTAGAAACAAAGACAGAAAGATACAAATTTGACAAACTATCTTGAAACAACTTTAAATGAGTATAAAATTCCAGATTGATTTTAAATTAATTTTCCAAAACATTACAAGCTTTTTGATGTTTCTTTTAATATATTTTAATATATTTTTCCTTTAAAAATAACCAATATCCTTTATAAAAGTATATAAATAATCAGTTATAAAGAACTGAAATCTATCTTTTTGGAAAGAGAGTTTTTCAATATAAGTATGTTACTTTTTCTTACTTGTGTAATAGCTATTTAGAAATCAAAGACTCACAATAAGCACCATCGATAATCTCAGACATCTTACCCTTATCAAAGCTTGCATTAGCACCTCTGTCCAAAAGGACCCGAACGAGCTCTACGTTGGCAACACTAGCAGCATACATAAGGGGAGTCCATCCATACCGAAAACTGGAGTCGACACTGATGCCTGCCAATATTAAAACAAGCTTTTAAAAGCCACACCATCACCAAAAGAAATCACTGTCACCTTCAGATGCTTAATGCACTCACTGTGTATAGTAACATAAGCCATGTACTTTATAAAGGATTTTTTTTGCAATGGCTTCAGAAAAATACAAAATAGTTATATAAAGACTTTAATAAAATTTGCTAACATCAGTTTCACCAGAGGCACTATGTTCCAAAAGACCTGATCTGACCAATGCCTATAATAATATATACAATGTCTATATTATAACAAGTTTTTACATGCTAACTTTTTCTCTCCAGGGGAGTTGGAAAAGGTTTTAAACAGATGTAAAATATCTTTTAAATTAGAACATTATCCCTGGACAATCTCTTTATGATATTTACATATACATAACATATGTATGTCTAATATACCCTTAATTTTCTTCCCAACACTAAATTTACTCATGGGTGACTAACAAAACATCAAGCTGAAAAGATAAGTTAGGGTTAGATTATGAAAGCCCTATTAAAACATAGACTATACTTTGTGATCTAGGAATCAAAATCATTCCATCTTTCTATAAAGATTCTAGCTCTGTTGCCTGGGCTAGAAGGCAGTGGCAGCATCACAGCTCACTGCAACCTCAAACTCCTGGACTCAAGGGAACTACCTGCCTTAGCCTCTCAAGTAGCTGGGACCACACGCACATGCCATGCCCAGCTAATTTTTCTTAGAGATAGAGTCTCACTGTTGCTCAGACTGGTCTTGAACTCCTGGTCTCAAATGATCCTCCTTGCCTCAGCCTCCCAAAGTGCTGGGGTTACAGGTGTGAGCCAAAACACACAGGTCATTATTCTTCTATTGACAATACTGTTCACACTGTGACAGCAAAAGTAGAATGGAAATGATATAAAGAAAAAGAAGCAAATGTGGTATTTTAGTATAAAAATTCTTACAAATCATCACCTCTAATATTTAAAACAAATTGTTAAACATCTATTATGTTCCAGTGCCAAAAAAAGGTAAATTTTGGGTGGTGCCTATGGCTCAAAGGAGTAGGGCGCCAGCCCCATATACCAGAGGTGGTGGGGTCAAACCCTGCCCCAGCCAAAAAAAAAAACCTGAAAAAAAATTGATACAGTTTATTATTCAACTCAAAGGTATATGAAATAACACTAACTGTTTAGGGACATATGCTTATATAGCAAAAGTATAAAGATATTCAGAGGAATGATAAACAATATACATAGAAAAGTGCTAACCTCTGAGATAGGGGATAAGAAGTTTCCATACCTCTCTGAATATCTGAAATATTTAATAATTTAAAGAGAACTAAAAATTTTAGTACATGGCAGAAAACCAACACTGAAGACATCTTGGAGTTTAATTAAAGTTTTCAATTGGAGCAGAAATATGTTTCAAAAGCAAGAATGACTTTGAAAAGTAAAAAATTAAAAATACATTTAAAAAGTGATAAATAATGACTTCCAGAAAGGAATACCATAAAACAGGAGTTACCTGTGAAAGTAAGACCTCAGCAGTAATAGGAGTGTGGGTAGTGACAATGGTATCTTTCTACTTATACCTACTATACCTATATTCTTGGCTTTTTAAGACGATCTTTTAAAATTTTTATAATTAAAAACAATTTCAAATGGTTGACTAAATACCTAATTAAAAGTAGGCTTTGTCCAAGAGACTAAAAAATCCACATTTGCCTATCAATCAAATCAAGTCCTAATCCTTCAGATTAGTCCTAATCCAAGAGCCTTCAACACCTTCACTATTCCTAACCCCTTCACTCCCAATGCAGATTCTTTTTTCTGCAACAAGTTTTCCCCATTCCACCCCATACAATACTATGTACACTACACATATATTAATATTAGGTATACAGGCCTCTTTCCCCTTATTCAAATTTTATTTGTTATCATTCTTCAATTACAAACTCAAGTTCCATTGTCTGTTCACAAAATCATACAGATCATTCTCATTTGTTACGATAACAGCTACCATTCACATAAATCCCTATATGTTCCAAGTCCTTTATTTATGTATTTTAATGCCCCCAACCACCCTCTGATATAATACATCCTCATTTTAAAAGGAATAAATTAAAGCTTAGAAAGGTTAGGTAATTTAGCCAAGATTACAGAGTCCTCAAGTGCCTCAGATAGTAACCAAACCAAGATATGTTGTTTCTAAAATGGTTTACTTTCCACTAAACCACTGTCTATAGCATATAAGAAAAACATTTTGCCACATACAATCTCATCTAAATACTTTGTATGTGAATGTTTTGTATCTCCAACTAGACAGTAAATTCCTGTTCCTCTTTTGGATTACTGTTATAATCAACAATTTATATTTGTATGCATAGGTAATTGAAAAAAATTTAATCAACAGAAAAAAAATCATGGAGCCCAGGGAAGAATTATAATCCTTTACATCTGTGGTTCTTAACCTTCCTAATGCCACGACCCTTTAATACAGTTCCTGTGCATCATGATCCATGGGTTGAGAAAAGCTGCTTTACATAAAGAAATTGATGTTCTGGAAGTTTAAAAGACTATCCCAAAAAAACCATACTAGTATGCAATAAAGCTGGAACAAATATCCAGATAGCCACTTTGATTCTTTGCTCAGACCTCATTCTACCAAAACAAAATAAAAAACAGCAGAGGGAAAGAACATGCACAGGACTAGAAACAATTCTTGAGAAATACATTACAGTCATGTAATTGTAAGGTAAAATTGATCAAGGTGGGGTAGGATTAGTCCAAGTAGGTGTCTTGAATGGGCTGAAGATAGTGTGGAATTCCAAATATAAGGACAGAGAAAGAAAGTAAAGCTGACAAGTCAATCAACATAGAAATAAAAGTAGGACAACTGATACATCAACATGCACCATTTTTCCATTAAAAAGCAACTAAAATGAAGACAGTTCAGTTCCTTCCTCACTCACCAGAATCTAGGAGTTCCTGGACCAACAAAATATCTCCTGTGGTCAATGCTTTCTTAAAAGTTTCATTCTTTTCTTCAATAGGTAACGGACCTTTTAATTTCTAAAAAAGCAGAAAGTTTTTCTTTTAAATCTTGTTATGCATATTTCCATTTCCACTGCATTAGGAAACAATGGTTACAAGTATGTAGGCTTTTCTTTTTTTCTTTTTTGCGGGGCGGGGGGATGGGGTGGTTGTGGCCAATACATGAAGTTTGTGAAGAATTCATGTCTAAAATTATCTTTAAAAGGAAATGGGTAATGAGGGGTCCAAACCCAAGCGAAGAGCTACGACCTAAAGAAGCCGATCTGATAGAAACCACAACTAGGGGACACGAGGAAAATTCTTTGATTTTAAGTCCAAACGTCTGTATTCCCACTAAGACAAGAGAAACATACGAGGAAGTAAAAGGTTTCGCAAAAGGCTAGGCTTTGCCTTCAAGGGCCGGGGAAGGCTAATACTAGATGGGGTGAAGACAAGGCCTCCTCTGCTACCTGAGATGCCCGGTCGAGATAGCCTATCTCCCAGCCGTCATCCTCGCTTTCGCTACTCTCGCCTCCGCCAGCCACTGCCAGGCCGCGTAGCGCGCCCGTCGCCATACTTGCCCGGCGCCGCCCTTCTGCGTCGCACGCCCGCGCCTGCGCACTGGGGCAATGCGCAGTGCTGCGCGGGAAGGGTCGAGCGGGAAGAAGCGACGTGCGAGGACTCGGGCTTCTGAGGCGGCCCGTAGCTGCGGGAGGAGCATCTCCCTGGCTCCCGCCGGGTCTCCTCCCCCAACCTCCTGCCCCAGAGGCGCGAACCTGGTGTGTCTGACACGGCCTGCAGGGCTGAAAAAGTCAACTGGAGGAATTGGTGCCTCCAATTCCTTTCAGGTACTCATCATTCATTTTTAGAGTGTTTGCCTACCGAAGTTCTTACTCTTCAAGAAATGCTCTACTTGGGATGGGGACAGAATGGTATTTAATGCCAAATAAGACTAACCTTTCCCCTTGATCCCCTTCCTCTGCCTCCTGCCAAACCCACTGACAAACATGCGTCCTGTGGACTCCTGCGGGCCGGACTACATCCCCAGGAGCACCACCCAGAAGTCCCAGAAGTCCCAGAAGTCATCGCGTACTTGAGAGCTGGCAAAGGCACAAGGAGAAAATTCTGACCCCCAAGAATTCTTTCTTTAAATTTTATGAGATCTCAGATTTAGAAACTGTAGACCACCAAAACGCTTTGCTGCTAAGAACTTTAGATTCCCTAGGCAGCAGTCTCCAACCTTTTTGTCCCCAGGGATGGGCTTCATGGAAGACAATTTTGAGGGGTGGAGGAATCTAAGAAAAGGCAGAGCTCAGGCAATGATGAAAGTGATGGGGAGCAGCTGTAAATGCAGTTGAAGCTTCTGCTCAACTGTAAATACAGTTGAACCCTCTGCTCACCTGCTGAGTGGCCTGGTTCCTAACAGGACCCCTATCTGACCCCTATGCACTTGCAGCACCAAGGAGGAAAAAGTCCATTTTGAAAGAGGGAGTGTGGGGTAACAGTGGATGCAAAGAACTGCAAAAAGCAAGGTGATTTAAATATCTAGAGAGCAAGTAAATGATACGAACAACTCCAGCTGAAAGTGGCTCAGGTTCAGAGTCACTTTCCTACATTTAACTGTTGGATGGAATGCTGTTAACACAGTGATGTGATTATCTTTCCAGCACAGAATGGCAGATCTATGAAGGAATGAGTCATATTTGTGCACCTCAAGATGATTGAAAAGGAAAGTAGCCATGTACCATTTTTGAAAACTTTTGCAGTACAGTTTTTTCTTGAAGATTCTTTGATATAAGATTTTGAAATTATTTACTTCATTGAGACTCAAGTGTATTTTAAAGTAGTTTAGCTACCTTGGGGCCATACCTGTCTTTCTAAATACGTTCATCAATAAATGTTATGGATAAATGTTATGTATTATTGAGTACAGCCAGGCACAACCAGGTTTGAGACAACATCACATATCAGCCAAGCTGCTTTGCAGAGCTCACATTTAATGAGGAGAGAACAGACAATATGTAAGGAAACGAATAAACAAGATGATTGCAGATTGTAAGTGCCTCTAAAGAAATAAACAAGCGTGCTTGGTTTCTGGAATCAAACAATTTAAGTTGTTTCCCGGAGGAATTACTTACTGGCTGTAGCTGTGAGCCCTTCAGTAATTTACTTCTACCTCTGTACCAGTATCCACCAAATAGAATTGTTATGAGAGTTAAATGAAGAAATGGGCTTGAAATAGGGCCTATCTCAATATAAGAAGTAAACAAGTCCTAGGTGTTATTTTAGATAGTGTATTTAGACCTGGGCAGAGTCCTGAATGATAAACTAAAAAAAAAAAAAAAAAATGGGAGAATAGAGCTTTCTCAGCAGTAGAGATGGATAGTACGTAGGCCTTAACACAAAAGAAAGCTGAGACCCAGGACCCAGACCAGGGTGAAACAAATGAGCAAAGTTTAAGGAAGTACTCACCCACAGGGTTTCACCAACATAATGAGTACTTCCTTAAATTTTGCCTGTGGAGCACCTTACTGGCAAATTCCTTGCCCTGCCTGGACCAGAAAGAAGGCCCAAGGCTTCATGAGCATGAGGTAGGGTTGTGTGATAAGAGGGCCTTGCAGGCCTTGGGGTTTAGATTTTACTCTAAGATCAGTTGAACAGTGAAATGCTTTTAAGCTAATGTAAGACATGTTCTAATGTGTGTGTATAGTCATAAATACACCTTCCAGTAATACCTTTCATAGAGAAGGCTTTAGATTGAGAAGCTAACGTAGTCATTCTGTGTACTGAGATGTGGGAATACTAAAGGATAAACTTGAAGATTTCATAGGCATCTCAAAATTAACATATTCAAAACCAATAGCCAAGAGTTGCTATCAAATAGGTAGCTAGATGTTCAAGCACGAAACTCAGGAGAGCCTGCTCTTGGAGATGTAAATTTGGGAGTTATCTAAATACAATTTCTTTATAGAATATTAGGATTTACTGAGAAAATTTTGTAAGAATAGATAAGATTTTTCTAAAATTTATACAAAAAAGCCAAGCAACTAGAATAGCTAAAACAATTCTGAAAAAAGAGGAATAAATTAGGAGGAATTGTTCTCCTTGATTTTAAGACTTATGTATAGCCTTGATTTCAGGACTTTCTGGTAAAGATTAATAGAAAAGAAGTAAATAAAGTAAATACTAACCTAGAAGTAGCATCACACAAGTACAATGATATGGCCAACTGATTTTTTTTTCTTTTTTGAGACAGAGTCTTTCTCTATCACCTGACTAGAGTACAGTGGCATCATCATAGCTCACTACAACCTCAAACTCCTAGGCTCAAGCAATTCTCCTGCCTCAGCCTCACAAGTAGCTTGGATTACAGGAATACATGATGATGCCTGGCTACTTTTTCTATTTTTGTAGAAATGAGGTCTCACGTTTGCTCACACTGGTTTTGAATTCCTGACCTCAAGTGGTCCTCCAGCTTTCACCTCCCAGAGTGCTAGGTTTACACATGTGACCCACTGCATCTAGCTCTTACTGATTTTTGACAAAGATACAAGATGAATTCAATGGAGGAAGGATAGTCTTCTGAACAAATAGTGGTGGAATAATTGAATATCCTTAGGTAGAAAAATGAAACTCCACCTAATCCTCATGCCTTTTACAAAATTTACTCAAAATATGTCATAAATGTACAAAAATGTTCAAAGTAGTAGTATTCACAATAGCTAAAAATGGAAACAATTCAAATGTCCATCAATTTATGAATAGATAAACAAAATAGGTATATTGATACCATTTGTATTAGTTTCACGGAAACAAACTACCACAAACTGAGTGACTTATGCCACAGTTCCAGAGGCTAAAAGTCTAAAATCAAGGTGTCAGCAAGGCCATGCTTCCTCTGGAGACCCTAAGGGAAGATCTTTTCTCTCTCTTCCTAACTTCTGGTAGTTGCTGGTAGTCCTTGGCTTACGGAGGCATCACTTTAATGTCTGCCTCTGCCCTTACCCAGAATTCTGCCCTGTGCTTCTATGTCTCTAATTATCTTTGTATCCAAATTTTCCTCTTTTTATAAAGACTGTAGTCATGACCTAATGCAGTATGACCTAGTCTTAACTTGATTACATATGTAAGACCTTATTTCCAAATAAGGTCACATTCATAGGTTCTATGATCATAAACTTCTGGGGATACTGTTCAACTAAGTACACCTTGTATGTGGATTATTTATCACCATGTTTTTAAGACCTATGTTGTAGCATGTATCTATTCTTCATTCCCCTTTATGCTGAGTGATGTGTGATACAGATTTTAGAGGGTGATTTCTGGAGGTGACATGAGCCATTAGAAGATTACTGTAATTGTGAGCTATAGAAGTAACAAGAAAAATGGAGAGGAGGTGATATACTCAAAATTTCTTGTGAGTTAGAATCAATAGAATTTGGTGATTGAAGGATGGGAGGGAGAAGGAGTCAAACTTGGTAAGACATGAACAAGAAAGAGGAAAAAGTTTTTGGGAAACATAACTTTTGTTCTGCATAATCCAAAAAGCCTTAGGACCATCTCTGTCCAGATAAGGTCTGGTGTTTTGCAGAGAGATGTGAGCTATTAGTTCAGCCTTAGAAGTTATCTCCCTAAGAGATGATAATGTACATATTAAAGTGATATTAGCAAGAAGGAAAGGATAGCATGAGAAAAGAGGTCCGGGAATATGTATCCTTAGGAATTGACTAAACAGGCTTTAGGAAGCCATCGAAGGAAAGGGGTGAATTAAGGTACTTAAGAAATATTGATGAAAGAAGTGAGATACCTGAAAGAAATTAATGCTTCAAAAATCTTGCACTGAATTGTAATCCAGTATAATAATGATGATGATGATAAATCCATTTTATAGTGCTTCCTATATGCCAATCATTAGTCTAAGGGCTTTGCCTGTATTAAGTCACGTAATATTCACACAATTCCGTTAAGGTATATGCTATCACAATTTTATAGAAGGGGAACATATCTGGAAGGGCAGGAAACAGCTGATTCTGCAGTCTAAGCTTTTGGTTATTACTATCTAATGCTTATATGGCACTTCCATGTACCTTGACACCTCTCAAACACTTCACATCCATTAATGCATTTAATTCTCACTATAGCTTTTTAAGGTAAGTGCTATTATTATCTCCATCTTATAGATGAGGAAACTGAGGTACAGAAAAGTTAGGTAAACTGCCCAAGATCAAGACAAGTGAGACCGTCCAAATTCACAACGGGCTCTCTGACTCCAGACTGGTTCTGAGGTTTAACTTGGACATGTAATGCCCACAAAAGCCCTCTCTTCCCTAAAGAGATACTTGTTTTCTACCATTTGTTTCATTCCCATGGAGGAAGCATTCCTTTCCAAAGGAGATTTCATCTTCTGAGTAGTAAACCAGGCTCAGAGGTAAATCACAAGCTTTATTCATGGCCAGATAAGAAATCAGTAATTTGGTTTTCTCTGAAGAGATTTCGGAATTCCCCCAACGTGATTTCCTGGAGGGGTCAGAAAGCCACCTACCCACTGGGTTAATGACTACAGTGTTCTGTTTGGTTCACTGATGACGGGAGCCGGGTGAAACAGAGAGCAAAAAAACCCAGATATATTGCAAAAATAAATATTATTTAAATTTGGGCTCTGGGTTTGTTTGTTTTAACTTTCAAGCTCTGACTCAGACAAAACTGATGATTTGCTAATACAGTTTATTTTACCTTTACAAATTGTGATGCTACATTTGGGGGGAACTTATTTTAAAGTTAACATTTTCATATTTTTATAATTCTTTCTTATGTTCTATAGTAATATGCAGGTTATTACTTTCAATAACTTGAAAAAAAATTGGTTGAGATCCTGAATTCCTGATGCTGTCTGAGATTTAGTTGGGTTAACTATCTATTTTTGAAGCATAAAGATCATTAAAAAAATTTTTTTTCACTTATTAGACTTCGTGTGCACCAGACAGGCAAGGGGAAAGATAGGCAATTTTTATTTTAGAGCATTAATTAGTTCTACAAACACTTTTACTGTGCTGCTGCTGTATTGTCTAGCATCCTGAATGAAGGTGTGAGGAAGACAGGCAAGATTCTTGACTTCAAAATATTTCTAATCTAGCAAATGAATAAATATATAATTGAATATTAGGTAATTATTGACTTTTTTCATGTTGATTAATTTAAGTTCTCTGTAGATCCAAAGCTTTGATTTGATTCAAAATATGCAAATATCTTTTCCCATTGTGTAGTTTGTCTATTTGCTTTGGTTGTTGTCTCCTTAGCTGTACAGAATCTTTTCAGTTTCATTAAGTCCCATTTGTTTATTTTTGTTTATGTTGCAATTGCCACATAAGTCGTCTTCATAAAGTCTTTCCCCAGGCCCATATCTTTTACTATACTTTCTTCGTTATCTTCAAGTGTTTTTTCCATCCTTTCTTTGAGGATTTTTATCATTTCATACCTTAAATTTAGGTCTTTTATCCATCTTGAATGAATTTTTGTGAGTGGAGAAAGATGTGGGTCCAATTTCAGTCTGGTACATGCGGATATGGGCAAGAGAGATGGACAGAACTTTTTCTAAAGAAGACAGACCGATGGCTAGGAAACATAAAAAAATGCTCATTGTCCCTAATTATTAGAGGAATGCAAATCAAAACCACCCTGAGATATCATCTAACCCTAGTAAGAATGGCCCACATCACAAAATCTCACAACTACAGATGCTGGCCTGGATGCAGAGAGAAGGGAACTTTTACACTGCTGATGAGACTGAAAATTAATACAATCATTTTGGAAGGAAGTATGGAGAACTCTTCAAAGAACTCAAACTAGACCCCTCATGTGATTCTGCAATCCCATTACTGGGTATCTACCCACAAGGATAAAAAATCCTTTTACCATAAGGACACTTGCACTAGACTGTTTATTGTAGCTCAATTTACAATCGCTAAAATCGAAACAACTTAAGTGCCCACCAACCCAGGAATGGATTAACAAGCTGTGGTATATGTATATCATGCAATACTATTAAGCCATTAAAAAAAGATGGAGACTTTACATCTTTTGTATTAACCTGGATGGAAATGGAACACAAGAATGGAGGAGCAAGAATCCTATGTACTCAATTCTGATATGAGGACAATTAATGACCTAGTAGATGGTGGGGATGTGGGAAGCAGAGAGCAGACAGATGGGAGGAGGGTAGAGGGGTCATGGTGTGTGACACACCTTTTGGGAGTGGGACACAATTATAAGAGGGACTTTACCTAACAAATATGATCAATGTAACCTGGTTCTTTGTACCCTCAATGAATCCCCAACAATAAAAAACAAATAAAAATTTAAAAAAGATTGCTGATCAGAAAAAAAATTAGGTAATAATATTTACCAGGTGAAGAGGATACTGTAATAGAGGCAAATGGGAATTGAAAATAGGAATTTTCAGAGAAAGACTCTTTGAGATTTTATTATTAGTGTGACAAGAAATTTCAAGGATTTGACTTAGCATTTTAAAAGGTCACTCTGGCTACAAAAAGAAGAAAGTATGGAAAGTATGTATAGGATCCAGTGTAGAATCAGGAATACCAGTTGAGAGTCTATTATAATAGTCTAGATTCTTGATTTTGCTTGCTTATTAGAATCTTCTAGAGATGATTCTAGCCCACTCCAGTCTAAACCAATTACTGAATATCAAAACCTCTGGGAGTAGGGTCCAGGAGTTGATATTTCTGAAAGTTCTTCTGGTGATTTTATTATGTAGCCAGAGTTGGAAAATGTTGTAAAAGAAAGATGTTGGGGGCTTGGTTTAGGGCAATTATCTACATCCAATGGAGAAGATATTATTTTCCTGGAATAATTTTCTTGGTTGACTGATTTTATATCTATTTCTTGTTTGAATTAGCTAGGAAATTTACTCAGTTATTTGCTTCACTTGTAATGGCAGCTTTCCTAGACTTTCATTTATTGTTTAGGCTATTTTATTTTACTTTATTTTTCTTCCAACATTTTTAATGTCTGCACTACTGCATTGAAGATAACATGATAGAAGAGAGTGACTTAAGTGTATGCTAACCTTTTTTGCAACAAAATATTGTAATTGTAGACTTCTGGGAGAGATTAATAGCTCATATATGCATGGCTCTTTCTGTGTTAAAGACATTGCAAAAATTAGAAATTTTAAAAATGGAGCTAAAGATAACTAGTGATGAAATTTAACAGCATCATCTCTAAAACTTTCTTGACTATAGAATACTTTAAAATTTGTAATATTAATGCATTATTGAATACCATGAAGAGCTGAATAGATATAATGGACTCTTGAATTAAAGTAAATAGCAAAAACTTAGGCTTTTAGATAGATTAATTACTATAAGAAATGATCAAATGTATCATATTTAAAATACTATGAATTTTAAATATTATATTTCTTTGTTGAAATTATAAGACAAGATACATAAATTATACAAATACATATCACAGATTCAAACTTAATGTGAATATCAAATTGACACAACATGTCAATAACTGGAAAATAATACTTATAGCTGAAATTTGTTGAGTATTTAGATGTCTAAGATCTATTATAAGCATTTTTATATTAACTCTGTATTAGTTAGGAATGCTTTCAGCTGCAAGTGACAATATTCAATATTAGTTACTTAAGAAGATGATGATTCATTTTTTTTCTTATTAAAGGAACTCTGGCAGCTGGTATTGGTTCAACAGCATAATGGTTTCCAGCAGCATCTATCCCATTCTCTTGGCCTTCACATCTTACATCTAGTTGCAAGATGTATCTACCAGCTCCAAGCATCATGTTTGTGTTGAAGGCAAGAAAAAGAAGGAAAGGATGGGCTAGGTACATCTGTCTTTTTATATCAGAGAAGCCAAAGCTTTCCTAGAAACAACATGTTTCTGCTTATATCTTTTACTGGCACTATTACCTAGCACCTCTAGTGGCAAAGGAGGTTGGGAAATCAAGTGAAGTAAGAGGAGGGAAAAGAAGGTTGAGAATGGATCTTACATTAGGTAGCCAAAAGTGACTGCCACAGTCCACATAATCCTAATACCTACATTAATTACCTATCAAATTGGTACTTTTATTTATTACCATTTTACAAATGAGGAACTAAGACACTGAGAAGCTAAGACATTTAGCCAAGGTCACAGATCAGAAGTTAACGCAGGTAGTTCATCTCCACAATCCACTCTTAACCACTGTATTGCAGTAGAGAAATAAAACCATGGATAGATTTAACTTTGTACATTCATGTGTGGGTGATCTTCCCTGTAACTTCCTAACATTCTCATGAATGATACATTGTTTATCATTATAGGGAATGTAGTACCTAATCATAAAATCAAATACATGCTTTGTAACTTAACCAGTAATAATAACATAGTTAACTCAGATTTGTAAAAAGGCAGCCTTTCAAAGAATGGTAAGTTTTTCATATACATTTCATACTTGTGATTTCCTCATAAATCTTATGAAGAAGAGAGAGGTAGATGTGATCACTTGCATTTGATCATTAGAAATACTAGACCAAGGTTATATCAAAGAGATTTGGCACTCAAATCTAGATCTACATAGAGCCAGGTCATTCTTACATCATTAGCTATCTAACAGTATAAATGTTTTATTTTAGAATAAATGCTAATTAAATTTGCAGAAGAATGGAAATTGTTACATTACAAATTTTCTTACCTAGGTGAAGGTTTAAAACTTTAAAACTGAACATTTTAATGTTTCTTAATAATTTCCTTACAGTGATCTCTGAGATACTTGAAATTTTGACATATTTTTATATAACTATATGTATAAAATATATTATCCTGAATAATTACAAATTCTATGCAAAAAATAAATTTTACATTTGTTGTTATTGCTTGAAAGAAATTAAAAACTCACTGATATCATTCATTTCAAGTATTTTTTTCTGTTGAAATTAATATTTTGTTTCTTGTAATAAAATTATTTTTGTATTAATTTTTTGTATTATAAGAAATGTTGATTTTTCTATTTTTTTGTTAAATCATAGCTGTGTACATTAATACTGTCATGGGGTACAGTGTGCTGTTTTTATATACAATTTGAAATATTTTCATCAAACTGGTTAACATAGCCTTCATGTCATTTTCTTAGTTATTGTGTTAAGACATTTGTATTCTACATTTAGAAAGATTTACATGTACCCTTATAAGATGAACCATAGGCGT
>CAUYTI010110715.1:0-15897 GCA_963575145.1 Galago senegalensis
CGGGCGCCTGTGGTCCCAGCTACTTGGGAGGCAGAGGCAGGAGACTCGCTTGAGCCCAGGAGTTGGAAGTTGCTGTGAGCTGTAATGCCACAGCACTCTACCCAGGGGGACAGCTTGAGGCTCTGTCTCAAAAAAAAAAAAAAAAAAAAAAAGAGTTTAAGATTGCTGTAAGCTATGATGCCACAGCACTCTACCGAGTGTGACAAAGTAAAACTCTGTCTCAATAATAATAATAATAATTCTTTTGGTGAAAGACTGACAGTATTAAACCATAGTAATTTTTGTATAGCTGAAGAATCCACAATTTGCACTTACTCTTTTTGATGGCTGAGCTGAGTATTTAAAATTATGGATTTTATGTTAAATATTTTTGTCTTACTCTTCCCCCACTGGGGCCAAACTCCTGGCTGACTGTGCCTGCTCCTGGAAGTAAAGTCCAACAGGCCTGTGGTGCCTCTCCTGCCATCATTCTGCATCTCAATTCCATTTCCTTTGCCCCTAGCAAGTCTTTGCACTTGGCTATGACCTCCATACTTCCCTCCATTGGGATATATTCACAAATATGAATGGGTAGCCAAGGTTCACTGAACATTTCAGGAAAGCCTCTCACAAGAAAGATAGAGATCAAAGAAATAAAAGGAGACAAAACAACAAAGAAAGCAGGAAAATATAAAAACAAAATGAGACACTATTATGGATGTTTTCATGGGGTTGATAGAAAATGGCATATCCATTAAGCTTACAGAGGATTTTTTGAAGGAGTTAAGAAAGCAATCTTGGCCATGAAGGCTATGTTAACCAGTTTGATGAAAATATCTCAAATTGTATATAAAACCAACACACTGTACCCCATGACTGCATTCATGTACACAGCTATGATTTAATAATAATGATGATGATAATAATAAAAAGAAAAGAAAGCAATCTTGGAAATTAAAAAGATAATCACAGTAATAAAATGTTAATAGAAAATTTAAAAGATAAAATTGAGACTATCTCCTAGAAAGAACACAGACCAAAGAGATGGATCATAGAAGAGAAAATATGAGAAAAATTAGAGAATAACTTTAAAAGGGCCAGTATCTTACAAGTAAGAATTCTAGAAAGAAAAAATAGAGAAAAAGGAAGAAAGAAAATTAACAAAGAGTTTTTTTTGTCTTAGTAATGAGAGACCTAAGTCTTTAGATTAAAAGTCCCACTGCGTGCCCAAGTGCAATGAATGAAAAAAATCCTTATCAACCCCTATCTTTGGAAAAATGTTAAAATATCATACATAAAGATAGTGCCTAACAGCATCCCAAGATTCAATATAAATAAACTGCTTCCGCACCAGGAATCAGGAATGAGAGTGGCACTGGTCTTCTAGCATCTCTGGGCGCTGTATTTTCAACTTTTAATTTTATGCCCAGCCACACTTAAAATGAAGCTTAAAATGGAGCAAAATTATTTTGAGATATGCAAAGTCTTTAAAAATGTATCTGCCCTGCACATTCTCAGGAAGCTACTGGAGGAGGATACTCTTACAAAATACAGTAAAGATGAATAAGTAAACCAAGAATGAAAGACACAGGAGGACGAACGCAGATGAACAGCAAAGGAGACTCCAGATGGCGGCTGTGCCTCAGGCCTAAGAGCAAGCGGCCAGGCTGGGCAGAAAAGCAGAGGGCTGCCAGAGGGAGGTCTTAGGGGAACAGTGTGCCTGGCAGAGCGTTTGAGCATTTGGGAAAATGATTGATAAGCACATAAGAAGCCTATTGGAGAATTAGGAACCACATAGCAAGCTAAATAGGTGGGAAAAAAACAGGGTAATTACTCACACCAGGAAACTATGAATAATTAAGGGTAAAGGATAAGCATTATGAATGCCGTCTGAGCCAACAATAAAAATGGCATGGTCATCCTAACAGGAACACGGAGGTTTCCATTTGGTTTGAGACAGAGGCTCACTCTGTCACCCTAGGTAGAGTGCTATATAGCTAACTGAAAATTGCATCAGTCTCCCGAGTAGCTGGCAGCTGCTGTGATGCTAGTTTTTCTATTTTTAGTAGAGACGGAATCTCAGTCTAGCTAAGGCTGGTCTCAAACTCCTGAGCTCAGGCATTTCACCTGCCTTGGCCTCCCAGAGGGCTGACATTGCAGGTGTGCACCACCGCGCCCTGCCAAACATAGATTTAACTCAAACCTGTGATAGTTTTGGCAGAGCTTATCAGTTTCCTACCCAATATACATCCTCCCTATCTTCTCTAGTGTTTAAATCCCAATTTTGCTTACGTACTGATTTTATTTAGATAAAATGCTCCATACTAAAAATGCCACGTTTCAGCCTCATTGGTACTTAAGTAGACCAGGTTCTGCCAGTGAGATGTGGGCGGGCATGTTGTGTAGGACCGCTGGGAAGGCCCTCTACAGGGCCTGGTTTTGCTGGGAGATGAACTGCCTGTCCCCTTACCTCCTGTCCCAGATCTGCACAAATAGACACTGGCCATGCTTAGGGGAAAATTATCATTCCCTACCCTGTCGACTCAGGCTTGGCCATGTGACTTACTTTGTATAATGAAATATGAGCAAAAATGACACAAGTCACCTTCAAGTAGAAGCATTAAGAGCTGGTATACTTGCTTTGCCTGTCTGCCATGATGATGTACAATTGTCCCTGAGAGAAATTATTCCCTCATCCTGGGTCCCAGGAGGAGGACCCAAAAGTGCAGCAGCCAACCAGTGATGGGCATGCCATGTGAGAGAAGATCACCTCGTGTTGCTAGGCAGAGATTCAGGGACTGTTCATTACTGCAGTGTAGCTTAGCTTATCCTAGCTAACACAGCCCCTTCCTCCATCTTATTCCCCGAAGATGGAAGCCAGAGTGACAAAGAATAGGAAAGCCTCCTTCCAGGAGCCTGCAGATCCCACCACACCAGCCCTGAAAGGCCTACTTCCCAACTTCTTTTGCTCAAAACAGAAGAAAGTTCTATTTAAGTCACTGTTATTTTGAGTATCCTGTTATGCAACTGAAACTTATCTTCACTGATAAAATAACTCTACTGAGAAGCTGGTAGGAGGGAATTTACGTAGGGACGAGATGAAGGGAGGCACATCCTCGGTAATAATGAGAAGTCACCAGATAGACAGTGTCAAAAATAGATACGTCGAAAAAGAGCAGCATCAGCAAACTATTTAGAAATGGGCGTGAAGGTGGGAAGTGAAAACAGCTAAATGAGCTTGAAGTGATCGGCTCAGAGGACAGAACTGGTGGGACAGGGGCTGCTACATTTTGTTAGATGTGCTTTACTTTGAATTTTACAATCAAAATTAAGTACTTTTTTAAAAGGAACAAACCAATCACAAAACCTCTTCTTTAGGAATACACATCCAGGAACCTCAGCATTTGACATCTGGGCATGAAAGTCTGAGCCTGATCTCCCTTGACTTAGGGCAAATCCTCTCAGGTCCTCTCTTTGCTATGCCCGGACTATTCCCTGATGTGTAGAATGGCAGGTTAGAATGACCCAGTCCCTGTTCTCAGAACTGTGATGTCTTAGACTCAAGGACCGCCTTGTTTAACTATATCCACTACAGATTAACAGTCACTACCACATAATAGCTCAGCTTGGGGCAGGTGCTAGCAACAAAGCAACCAGCAGGTGCCATTGCCTTATGGACATTCTCTGGGTTTTCTTCTCATTCTTTCCTGCCCCTGGAAAGTCCAGAGGTAAGAAAATATTCAGTGTATCTCTTTCCCTGTTACAAATCTAACACATTGCTTAGCGAGCAACCTGAAGTTAAAATAGAAGAAGAAATGGTTCCTTCTTTCACAGAGCTCAGAGTCTAGAGAAATACAAAGACCACTCAAGGGGCAGTCATCAGCATTTTTGACAATGTGATAGATTATTCACTGGGAAGAAGCACAAGCTGCTGTAGGAGGA
Source organism: Galago senegalensis (assembly GCA_963575145.1). NCBI lineage: Eukaryota > Metazoa > Chordata > Mammalia > Primates > Galagidae > Galago > Galago senegalensis. The sequence goes on from CAUYTI010110715.1 coordinate 3,922, forward strand.
GATCATGATGGTCTTCTTAAGGTTTCATGAAGGTGGTGAGCTTTTAGGTAATATTTAAAGCAAGAGAGAATAGCACTAGTGGGGCTGGTTGTACTCCTGAAAAGAGGAAGTGGGAATCTGGGGACCTCTAGAGGTCCTTTAGATTAAGGAATGGGAGCCGAGAGGAAACAGAGACAGAGAAGTCTAGGCCACTGGGCAAGGTGCTTTTCAGCTGATTTAAGAAGATACTGAAAAAAAGATTGGTCTTTGACAGATGTATTGTGGAGGAAATTTAGATGAGTGTAGCCCTGCTGGTCTGAGTCCTCCTCCCTGGAATGTTCTAAGCCTGAGGCTTTCCCACCCTTTTCTTATATTGCCCTTCCAAGTCCCTCAGAGTCTGTGATTCTATCATTGTTTACAGATGTGTGATTAGTATGTGGGAAGGGTATTGACTCTGGGTCTGGGCACGAGAGAGTGGGTGGAACCAAGAAGATGTTGATCCAAGGATTGAAGCAAGAATCTAAAAGAAGTCTGAAGAATGCTCCAAATTGTGCCAAGATCCCTTAGCAATTTGAGACTTTCCTCTTCAGCTGTGCAATTTTATACCTCCCCTTGGGCCTAGTGGTAGAGAAGGAGATGTTTGTGGAAGAAAGAATCTGTAAAGCCTGATTTGCAGAGGAGAAGCACTCCCCCACCCCCAGCCTACCACTCTGGCCTCCTGGACGCTAACTTCTCTTTGAACTCTTCATTAAGCCCAAGAGTTGCAGTGAGAGAAAGGGAGCCTGAGAATCTGCCTCACTTTCCCACCCCTTTCTTTTCTATAGGTGGCCTCCCCCAAACCCGCTTGTCTCTGGTTCTGCCTTCCTTTTCTTAGCATCTCCCAGCAGGTTCTGAAGAACTGTCAACACAGTTCTTACCCATATCCAACACCTGGTGCCTAAGAACTACTCAACACATGTATGTGAATCCATGCAATTCATGTTCCCTCTCAGTGGGGACTGAATTTCAAATGGGACCATCAGCAGCTTTCAGGTTCCTTCCGGAGGAAATAGGACAAAGGAAGAATTGGGCCAAAAAGCACATACAGGTCTCAAGAACCTGCTTCATGAAGCTCCCCGGAGATTTGCAATCCTAGTGCTGCTTTCAGAATGTCCTTATGTTGACAGCATAAGCCCTCACTCAGGACACAGAGAATGGGACTCTACTAGTTAAACTAGGGACACAGTCTTTATTCTCAGACCTTGGCCAGCACTCAGGCCTCTCTGCGGCTCTCTCATCCACACGCTGAAGAGCTTTGTTCTTCAAGTTTGTTAGAAGATACACTATTTAAACTCAAGAATTCTGTTGCCTGGCAGCGTTTCAACCGACTTGACGGCCACATTTTTTTAACTCCAGGCTCCTTCCTTTGACTCTTCATTTTCTTAAACTTTTCTCTCGGGATCTCACAGGAAACTAGACCAAGCATCTGTCCTTGTTTGTTGCAGTAGAACCAACCATTCTCCTCCCCAACAACAGCACAATTTCTCTAATTCAAATTATATTATCCAGAGTCTTGAAAGCAATGAGATATGTTCCCTTAGGGACCCCTCCTTATGCAGATGGGGATTAGTATTTTCCAAAAATGGATACAGCAATATTTTCAGTCTCACCTTCTTCCAGACCTCTACCTCTCACCATCAAGAGGCAAATGCTATTTACTCTCCCATGACACAGGTGGGGCTTTATGACAGCTTCAGTGAATGTAAGGTGGTAGAAATAATGATGAACACCTTGGGAGGCCAGGTCATAGAAGGAGACATGGTTTCCTGCTGGCTCCCTCTCTTGAACACTTGTCTTCAGAACCCACCCACAATGCTGCAGGATTGCAGGAAGGAAGCCCTTCCAGAGAACCCACAGAAAGAGTCCACGTGGAGAAGAACTGAGACCTTAGCCAATAGCCAGCCTCTACCACTAGATATGAGAGAAATGGTCTTCAGATAATTCCAGCCCCTAGCCTTTGAATCTTCTAGATAAGGCCCCAGACATCATTGTGAAGCAGAGATGAGCTGTCCCTGCTACACCATGACCAAATTCTTGACCCAGAGAATCTATGAGCATAACAAATGGACATTACGGGGTGGCACCTGTGACTCAAAGGAGTAGGGCACCGGCCCCATATGCCAGAGGTGGTGGGTTCAAACCCAGCCCCTGCCAAAAACAAATGGACATTACTACTTCTCAACTTTGCGGGAATTTGTTAGACAATCATAGTAACTAGGACAGTGAACCAAGCAGAAAATGTTATTGAAACTTCCCAGATCCTTTCATCACCTGAGCTATAGATTTCCTTCTTATATGTGTGGCACTGTAGCAATGCATGGATACTGTACCAATAACCAAGGGTATGGCTCTGCTGCCACAGCCGGCTCAGTCATGAGGCAAGCAAAGACATAAAGGATGGATGAAGACTTGTAGAAGCCTAAGAATAACTGGGAATTGACTGTACAGTGCATAAACTATGATTTGCCCTACACTGACTGCTGTGGTTTGAATGACTCCTTTAAAATGTGTATTGAAATTTAGTTGCCATTGTAACAATATTGGGAGGCAGGGCCTTTAAAAGGTGATTGGGTCATAGAGGCTCAGAGTGGATTAATGCTGTCATCATAGGACTGGGTTAGTTATCTCAGAGTGGGCTGCTGATAAAAAGGAAAATTTACTTTTTTTCTTTGTCTCTCACCATGTGCTGCCTCTGCCATGAGATGACCTTTGCCCAATGCCAATATCATGCTCTTGGACTTCCCAGCCTCCAGAACTATAAGCTAGATAAACTTCTTTTCTTTATAAAGTACCCAGTCTGTGGTATTCAGTTATAGCAGCAGAAAACAGACTAAGACACAGACCACATCTAACCTTGATGTTGTGTTTACTAGAACTCTGTTTTTGGCATTGGTATTTTATAGCCCTTCCCCCCCCACACACACACACACAGAGACCCACACACATACTGTCTTAAAGAAAGAAGAGAAGGTGTATGGGGTAATGAGGGGTTTGAATCAGGCCATATCCCTGAGGTTTATCACCTCCAGCTTTCTGGCTTCCTTGGCAGCCTCTTCCCAACTCTCACATATCTAGTCCTAAAGCTTAGTTTGCTAAAAACCAAATTTCTAGAGTCTAAGGAGCTGAATACCAAATATTCATGGTAGCATCAGCACCGCCCCCCAAAATAATCCCAAATCATCATGATTGTCATCAACGTTGTTATTATCAGAATCTGTCCTGTGACCAAATGATGCTTAATCTTATGAAGTGTAACTACAAACAACTCCAGAATGCTCTGCTGTTTTTGGTAATTTGTGGCCGTCTCGCCCTGGGTTTACCTTAGAGCAGAGATGGAGACAAGGCTCTGTGTACAGGTAGTGAGAGGTGATGCTGGGTAGACAGAGTGAGGGAGAGAAAAGAACGAGACCCAGGAGAAGGGACAACCACTACTGTACAAGGGAGCATTTCCGAGGGTGGGAGCGTTTTTGAGGTTTACTCTGAATGATCGGGCTTGATCCCAGGGGACTTCCTGAGAACCAGTGGAATCTCCACTGTGGGAGAACACTGGCTCGTATAGTCACTGGGCGTTTCTTGTGGTAGATATCCTTCAAACACTCATTCAGTCATCACAACACTGAGTGGCCGGTTTTACTAACTCCCATTTTTTAGATGAGAAAGCTGAAGCTTGAAAAGCTTAGACTACTGAATGCCACAGAGCCCCACCCTCTAACTGCAAAATCCTCTCCCACTTCACAACAGCGCCTGCCGTGCAAAGGGGGCAGAGAGTTCCTCTGGGTTTTCTCAGCCCTTAGAAAATCAAAAGTATCCTTTTTAGCCTCACACCAAAATGCCTCTGAGGAAAGAGTTGCAAATGTACAATAGAGAATTGTCTGGCAAACTTAGACCCGGTGTTCCCAGCTGGAAGCCCACTGAGAAGAAACACTCCTTGGAGCTCCTGATAAGCTGCTCAGCCCATATCATTTGTGCGGCTACGCAGCTGACAAGACTTCGCAGCAAAACCACAGACTCATGGCAAACCAAAGAGCAAAGGATAAAACTGAGGTTTAGGTCTTTTAAAGAGGCTCTGGAAGACAGCAAAGTTCTTCCCAGCCATGGCTGTCACCTTGCTTCATCAGTCAGAGTCCTATTCTTAGTTTGAGGTATCTCAGTTGTCACGGAAGAGAACTCTCCACTGGCTGAATAATTACAGTGGCCCAGAATAGCACATGTGAAGGGGGGACGAGCAAGCCAGCAGGCACTGCTAAATTGTTAAGTGAGGCAGGGTGGGTAGGAGGGAGTATTCACAGAATACTGAGGATCCAGGAGGCTGCCTGTAACATGACCTTCTTTTTTGCTTAGGGAAGAGGCCAGAATAGCTGGTTTTGTTGCAAAGACAACACTTTAGGGGAGGAAAGGCAAGTTCAAAACCAAAAAAACATATCATCATCTATTTATTCCATGTTATTCATTTGCTGGATTTAAAAAGTGGAAGTAACTCTATTATCTTGTGGTTATAAAATTAATGCATTCTCATTGTTAAAATGCAGGCAAAGTATAGAAAAGAAAGTAAAAATCACTAGTAACTCCATGATCTAAAGCTCATAGATACAAAAACTATTCACTTTTTGGTGTTTTTCTATATGCAACAACTGGCATTTTCTATACAGATCTCTCTCCTTTTCTTCTAGGAAGTTTCCCCAAACTTCCTTTAGGAAATGTCCTTCCTGCTGAGTTCTCGGCTTGCTGGTAGTGGGTTGCCTTGCTCTCAGCTCCATTGTTGGGTCCTCAGTGGCTTAAGCTAATCATCATAGCCCATCACTCTGGCCAAAAGAATTTGGTTCGGGACCAGACATATGACCCACATCAGACCAATCAGAGTGAAATTCATGTCTGTTCCTGGGACATTGAAACAAAGATACTCCCTATCCACTGCGGGACATGAAGGAGGAAACAGCCTCAGGAACTGTTGGCAACCCCCTTGGGATCACAAGAGATGAAGCAACTCTATAACATGCAATAGAGAGAGATGGAAAGAAGCCAGGCCCTCTGGGACATTTTTGAGACCTGGGAAGCCTTCTTACTTATCAGATTCATGATCAATAACTTGTTTTATTAAATCAGCTTTGAACTGGGTTTTGAGTTACTAGCAACAGGAAAAGCACTCTAAGCTATAGTCTCCAGCCTCTTGACCATGGACTGGGGTCCATAGCATGTTAGAAACCAGACTACACTGCAGGAGATGCACGATGGGGGAGCCAGGGAAGCTTGCCATATTTACAGCTGCTCCCCATCACTTGCATCGCCGCCAGAGCTCCACCTCTTGTCAGATCAGCTGTAGTGTTAGCTTCTCACAGGAGTGTGGGCCTTACTGTGACTGCTTCATGGGTACAGGGTTTCCTCTGGAGGTGATGAAAATGTCTTGGAACTAGATGGAAGTGAAGGTTGCCCAACACAGCGAATATACTAAATGCCACCGAATTGTACACACCACGGATTAGTGCTAAAACTATTAACCCAAATTCCCAGATGTAGTGAAATTGTGTATTAACATGTAGATTTTTGTGTGGTAGAGATATAAATAATGTCTGTCTGATGGAAAAGATAACCTATAAAAGTTACCATGCATTGTTCGATGGGTCATTAACCAGTTTCATATTAATTCAGAATTCTAATCCTAATTTTCCTTAATTAAATTGCTCACATTACCTAGTTCCTCAAATGCTCTCTGAACCAGTCTTAACCTCTTACTGGTTCCCTCTTTAAGTAATGAGTTCATTTTATATTTTCATGAGAATAAAAATGTTATCCTTTTGGAAATTGTACGTCAACATTAGTCTGCCCTTTCCCGGTCAAATTAAGTTCTTAGCAGTTTTTCTTGACTTGTTTCACTAATGTTCTCCAGTTTAGATCAGTGGTATCAATGTGGAAGTTTAAACCGGGCATGATGGCAGAAAGTCACTATGCCATGGATTCTCTTTTGTGCTAAAAGCAGACATTACATTTCAATTTATTTCCCCCTTCACTCATTCACTTTGTTTTTCCAGGAAGCATTTCTGGAATATACATAGGGCACTGATGAGAATATAAAGATGCACACAGATTACCCCTACACACGCACACACTCCTTAGCGGAACTTGGAAATGACTGGGTCACAAATCTGTGCATTAGTAACAAGAAGGCCAGAAGCTATAGATGGAGGGTTATGGGAGCTTGGTGAAGTGATAGTGACAAATTTGACTGAGGGCATGGGAGAAGTCTTGACAGAAAATGTGACATTGTAACTGGACCTGGAAGAATGAGCAGTGTTTTGAAAGATGGTGAAGAAAAGGGAAGGGAACAGCAGAGAATCTAAGACTGTCTTGGGGAGAAGTGCTCGCACGTAATTGAAACATCGATGACTTTGTAGAAGAAAGCTGCCTGGAAAAGAATTTGGGGCTTTTGGAACTATGTTATTGCATAGCAAACTACCCCGAAACTCAGTGGCTTAAAGCAACCTTTGTTTAGTATTTCTCATACATCTGTGGGTCGGCTGATGTAGGTTGGATTCAGCTGCAGTGTTTCTGCTCCATCCACTGTCATTCTGCTCTGGGCACAGCAGGTTACTCTGGGCACAGAGGGTTAGCCTGAGGAATGTCCTCTCAGGGGTGGCAGAGATGCAAGTCACATGACCAACAAGTCACATGACTAACCCAAAAGCCAAAGCCAAGGGGTAAATATATTCTGACCTTTTATTTTATTTTATTTATTTTGTTTTAGTAGGCCCAGGCTGGGTTTGAACCCACCAGCCCCGGTGCATGTGGCTGGCCCCTACTCACTGAGCTACAGTTGCCACCCATATTCTGACCTTTTAGTGGGAGGGAGTGTAAAGTCACATGACAAAGGACATGGCTATAGAGAGGGGTGAAGAATTAAGGGCCAATGATGTAATCAATTAGTAGAAAATCTGATAGGAGAAAATCCTGAATGCCATAACAAAGAATTAAACTTGGTCCCAGGCCAAGAGGAAGTCATCACTGTTTTTGAAGCAGGAGGGAGACATTCTCAGATCTAAGTGAGAAAGAGGATTCGGACTGCTAGCTGGGTGGAGGATTAGGGAGTTTACAACCATCTGATCTAGGGTAGTGGCTGTGGGAAAAGGGACAGAGGGAGAAATTAAAAATAGTTACTAAGTAGAATAAAGTAGGTCATCATTTGGAGTAAGAGTAAGAAAATCAAAGACACTACCCAAATCTCTATTGTAAATTTGAATGGTGAAACCATTGACAGTGATAATAATACTTGCTACTTTTAATGAGCATTTCTTTTGTGCCAGCTACCATGCCAAACATCTTATGAACACCATTTATTAAAGTGCCACAAAAAGCATAGGACATAGTGTTATAGTTTACTATCACTATTTTAGCAATGAGAAAACTGAAGCTTAACACATTTGAGTAACTTGCCCAACCTTTTCTAGCTAGTAGCTGACAGAGCTGGGGTCTGAACTACAATCACCTGGATTTCTGAATCTGAGTGCATAGCCCCTGGTGGGCTGCCTCAGCAGGATGAGGACAGCAACCAGGGAACAGCTTGAGGGAGGAACTAATACCTCATTAGAGTAGGAACCATGTTAGCAACTTTTATATTCTCGCTCCCCATAGTACTTTTAAATAACAAAATCCAGTGTATCTCTGGATGTAAAACAACATCTTGATATTTGAAAATACCTTAAGTTGGATTAAGGTACATATTAGATTTGCCCAGAGAATTATACGCTTCATTTTGACTCAAAGGTTCATTCCTGTGGAAAGCGTTTGCCGTCCAAGCTGCCTTGTTGCCATTCCCAATTCCCCTGGCTTCTCACAAGGTCCAGCAGTGTTTCCTACATGTGTTCATGACTTCTGTTTCCTACAAATGCTTTGGTAGGCCCTTGTGGACTTCCCAGGGGAATTATCTGAGACCAGCAGAGGAGCAGAGGGCAGGGAATTAAAGCTGCAAAGAAGGAGCATGTGGTGGGGGATTAGCGAAGCCAGGGGCCCACGGGAGATGGGGGGTTAGGGGGGCGTGTGCCTGCCCAGCTCCAGCCTCCTCCTCCCTCCCCCAGGTCCAGGTTCTCTCCAGTCCTCTCTGCTCTCATCCCCAGAGATACATCTGGACGCTGTGCCTCCCCTCTGAGTCTGCAGGTTCTGCATCCTTGCATTCCACCAACCTCAAACTGAAAATATTCAGGGAAGTGCTCTCGTCAGCAGTACATATACTAAAATTGCAACCTACAGAGATGAGCACGGCCCCTGTGCTAGGATGACATGCTAATTTGTGAGGCTTTCCATATCTTTGAGTTGAAGAACATTCAACTCCTGGCCTCAAGTGATCCTTCTGCCTTGGCCTCCCAGAGTGCCAGGGTTACAGCCACTGCGCCTTGCCTTGCCTGGCACTTCTAATAATTTTTACTTGCCTGTAAAAGATCTGAAACATTCAACTCCCATATACGAGGTGCCAGAGCTAAGATTAGACAGAAGCAAAGGAGAATGGATACCCTTCTGTCAAGGGGTTACAACTTACTCCTTCCAACCAGGGCACCGTCCATCTGGGTACAGGGGGTCCCTCTGATGATCCTCTATTTTCCTTATTCTCTATGTCCCACAGCAGTTAATCCATCCTCAAGGATCTGAACGCTGGAACTGACAACCCCACCTGGAAAAGGGCTTATGGGAGAAGAGGGATTTGTTTTGCTGGGAAACTTTCTCTTAAAAGACAGATATAACTGCTTACCAGGGCTGTTCCTGACCAGCTTTCCTTCATATAAAGAATGTTAGTACAGATGGTGGCACCTGATGTCATTCTGGAAGCAGCATCACCTGTCTACCTGGCTAGAAGCGCAGGCCACCTGGGCCCCTCAGGCCTTGCGGGCAGTGCTGTTGGGTGGGTGCTTCAGTCCCCCAATTGTCAGTCTGTTTCTTTGCCTGAGGGAGGGGTACTGAGAACACCTCCCCTCCCCACTACACATGCAGCGCAGCCCTCAACCAAGACTGAGGGCAGTTGGAGAATAGCCCAGCTTGCCCACCCACCCCATGAGAGGGAAAACTCTAAGACACACTTTTTCTACCATTTACCAGCATTTCCTGGAGGGTTTAAATTCATCTCCCAAGGCAGAGTTTCTTGCACTCCCCAAATAAACCACTTATACTGGAAGCCTGGTCTTGGGTCTATTACCCAAATTAAAACCTCCTATTCACCAAACAGGATCACGTTTGAGCAATTCTGAGCTCAAATCACCAGCGAGCTCAGGATGAACTAAAAGTTACACGGCACTTCTCTAATTGACAGAGGAGACTGAACTGCTCCCTAGAGGATCTGACAGCCACCTGGAAGGTCTGGGGTCAAGAGCGTGTGGGGTGTAGTCCAAAGACCTGCTGAAAGAGCAAAACTTCAATCATCAATCATGCCCCATGTTTCATTCCTACAAATTTGAGTGAGGTTTACATTCTGCTATATCCCCTATCCTACGTGTGGATGTAAAGCACCCCTCTCCCAACGTGGAAGCGGATTTCCTGGAAAGCTGGTGACATGATCATGTACATCGTATTCCTATTTGGGAGACACTGGTCTGAGATACCCCAGATGGATCTTTAGATTAAGCCAGACTGCAGAGTCGTGCTTTTACTCTGCCAGTTTGGCCCTTTCTGAAGAACTTTTACTGTATGGTCCTTGGAATTTTTTTGGGGGGGGGGAGACAGAGCCTCAAGTTGTTGCCCTCAGTCGAGTGCTGTGGCATCACAGCTCACAGCAACCTCCAACTCCTGGGCTCAAGTGAGTCTCCTGCCTCTGCCTCCCAAGTGGCCCACCACAACACCAGGTTATTTTTTGGTTGCAGCCATCATTGTTTGGCGGGCTGGGCTGGTTTCAAACCCGCCAGCTCAGGTATATGTGGCTGGTGCCTTAGCCACTTGAGCCACAGGCGCCAAGCCTGGCCCTTGGAATTGTGCTACTGCCCTACACAAAGGGACACAGTAGGAAAGAGACCTCCAAAACCATGTGGGCAACTATGCAATTGCAACTTTACAGTGAAACCAATGCAGAGGGAAGAGAATTCCTGAACAATTTACTCCCCCTTAGCAAACATGGTAAATGTGCACCCACATTTTGATTGATACTGAATCAAATCGTGCACCCACATTTTGGGTTCCATAGAAGCTTCAGGAGGCCAAGGAGCCCTGACAGTGGGCAGAGCGAATACTACCCTCCCTCATGGCTCTATCTTCCCTATTCTGATACATTTCCCCCTTACGTCATTTGCTTAGCACCAATGTCTTTGCTGTAGTCCAAGCATGTTGTAGGAAGCCTTAAATCCATCCCAGAACAAAGCAGGATATGAATAAAAATGGGGTGGGGCAGGCACTGTCCCTGGTGGTCTAGTGGCCACTCTACTAGGCATTCTCAGGGACAGAGGAGCTGCCCGTCCGCACCATTTAATGCCTCACAAAACTGCTGGAACCAGATGACAGCCCAGCTCTGGCTGCAAAGCCTCTTCTCTTCCCCATGTTTGCCAAAGGGCTCATTCCTCTAAGGGACACAGACAAACTAAATCTTCATATACTTAACCAGTGTGCTTTTTCTCCTAGTCACAAAAGGTGGCTTTTATTTATGGAATATGCAAATTTTAGTCAAAGCCTTGAGGACTGCTTAAAAATTTAAGATACTGGCTTGGCGCCTGCAGCTCAACAGCTAGGACATCAGCCACATACACTGGAGCTGGCAGGTTCAAATCCAGCCCAGGCCTGCCAAATAACAACGACAACTACAACCAAAAATAACCAGGCATTGTGGTGGGCGCCTGTAGTCCCAGTTACTTGGGAGGCTGGGGCAGGAGAATTGCTAAGCCCAAGAGTTTGAGGTTGCTGTGAGCGTTGAAGCCACAACACTCTACCGAGGGCAACAAAGTGAGACTGTCTCAAAAAGAAAAAAAAAAATTTAAGATACTGCACTAAATGACCTATAAATTACAGTACCCATATCACAAAAGGCACAACCAAGGATAATAGAATAACTCAGTTACTAATTTCTAACTCCACTAAAACCCAAGCTTAACACCCTGCTGTCAGTTCACATCATGAAAGACTCTAATGGAATGGAGATTCGTTTTCTCCTTTCCCAAATTCAGTGTACTTTTAATTCATACAAGCCGAAATTCCTAAACTGTCTTGCTAAAATTCTAATCCTATTCTAGTTTTCCAAGAGTGGTGTGGGAGTATCAATCGATGCAAATTTTCTAGGAAGCAATCTGTCAATAAACATCAAGAACCTTAAAAATGTTCCTATGTTCTTACTCAGTAATTTTACTTCTGAGAATTTACCTGAAGGGCTGAAATGCTGATCAACGCATGCACATTTCATGTAAAAAAGGCAAAAAACTGGAAAGAATTCAGTCAATAATAGGAGAACTGCTCCCTTAATGAAGCACTCACAGGTGTTATTACCCTGAGGTTATTAGTAATGATGTACGCGTGGAGTTTTAACTAGATAAGGAAAACTTTTTTGATAGAATGTTAAGTAGAAAAAGTAGGAAAAAACTGTGAACTCAGTACACCTCAATATCATACCCACAGACATCCACAGATATATAGAGGAAACTATATTATTTATAATTATAAATAGTTATAAACTAATTATAATTATTATATCCAGGGGAAAGGATTGTGGGTTTTTATTTTCTTCTTCATTACCTGTCTCCATTTGCGAATGTTCAACAAAGAGCAAGTTCTCACCTTTTTTTTTTTTTTTTTTTTTTTTGAGACAGAACCTCAAGCTATCCCCCTTGGTAGAGTGCCATGGCATCACAGCTCACAGCAACCTCCAACTCCTGGGTTCAAGTGAGTCTCCTGCCTCCACCTCCCAGGTAGCTGGGACCACAGACGCCCACCACTAATGCCCAGCTATTTTTTAGTTGCAGCCGTCATTGCTGTTTGGCGGGCCTGGGCTGGATTCGAACCCGCCAG
>CAUYTI010110718.1:0-11313 GCA_963575145.1 Galago senegalensis
GGCGCCTGTAGTCCCAGCTTCTTGGGAGGCTGAGGCAGGAGACTCGCTTGAGCCCAGGAGTTGGAGGTTGCTGTGAGCGTGATGCCACAGCACTCTACCCAGGGGGATAGCTTGAGGCTCCATCTCAAAAAAAAAAAAAAAGAAATATCAAATCAAGGGCTGTACCTATGGCTCAAAGGAGTAAGGTGCTGGCCTCATATGCCAGAGGTGGGGGGTTCAAACCCAGCCCCGGCCAAAAACTGCAAAAAAAAAAAAGAAATACCAAATCAGAAAACACTGGTATTAGGTGGGAGTATCAGGATTCTGAGCTCCTACTTGGATATTATAAGAAGTTTGCAAATACTTAATGTTTCCTCCAAGAAGATAAGCTGGGCACGGTGGAATAGACCTGTATTCCTAGCACTTGGGAGGCCGAGGCAGCTGGATCGCAGCTCACAGGTTTAAGACCAGCCTGACCCAGAGTGAGAACTCGTCTCTAAAAAGAGTAGGGCATGGTGGTGGGTGCCTGTAGTTCTAGCTACTTAGGAGGCTGAGGCAAGAGAATGACTTAAGCCCAAGAGTTTGAGGTTGCTGTGAGCTGTGACGCCACATTACTCTACTGAGGGCAACACAGTGAGACTCTGTCTCAAAAAAAAAAAAAAAAAAAATAAAGAAAAAAGACATAAGGGACAAGCACCTGTAGTTCAGTGGGTAGGACACCAGGGCTGGTGGGTGAACCCAGCCTGGGCTAAAATAAAAAAATAGCCAGGTGCCTATAGTCCCAGCTCCTCGAGAGGCTGAAGCAAAAGAAGTGTTGAAGCCCAGGAGCTTGAGGTTGCTGTGAGCTGGGATGCCAGGGCACTCTACCAAGAGCGATATAGTAAGACTCTGTCTTAATAAAATAAAAAATAAAAAAAAGATAAATCACATCTTCCTATTCTACCTCAATTTCTTGCCTTTTCTTGATATCTCTTACTTTTAGAGAAAGACCTGTGATCTCCCCAGACTAATACTTCTTCATTGTTGATAGAACATTATACAAAAATAACACAGATAATGGCTTCAGAAGAAAACAGACAGCCTAACTTCTTGAAAATTCAACTCAACCATCCCAAGAAGCAGGGTCTTTGAGTTGCATAGGAGTCGGCTAGACTGAATTGTTTAATCTCAGAAGAGGAGTAACTTATTTTCCCTAAAGTTTCAACTATCCCCAATTCTTAAAGAAATAGGGTCCTAGGCAATGCGTGTGGCTCACATACCAGCTGTGGCAGGTTAAAACCTGGCCCCAGCCAAAAACTGCAAAAAAAAAAAGAAAAGAAATAGGGCCCTACATTTACCACGTTTCCCCAAAAATAAGACCTACCCAAAAAATAAGCCCTAGCAGGATTTCTATGCATTTGTTAAATATAAGCCCTACCCGATAATAAGACCTAGTGACGGGCATGGCTATGCATTTTTGGCCCCAATTGGTAAGGAAGACTGGAATACCTTTTACCTGCCACAGCTCCTTTCTCCTAGCCATTGACACTTGCGCAGATGCACATGTGGTAACCACAGTCTCAGGCATCCTATTGCACACGTGCTAGGGGAAAGGAGTTCACACATCACTAGTGCCAGCCCCACCAACAAGGTTGGCTCCTCCTGTCAGGTTCCAGAAGAAGACAACTTAACTGTATTTGAATAAATATAGGTTGTTGTATTATACTTAATAAAAATAAGACATCCCCTGAAAATAAGCCTTAGTGTGTCTTCTTGAGAAAAAATAAATATAAGACAGTGTCTTATTTTCGGGGAAACACAGTATTTCCTCTTGCCTTCTCCTTTCCCTCCTACCCACTCATTTACCTTCAAACAAACATTTATACCCTGATTTTAGAAATTTAATAAACACATGAAAACTGTTCAACTGAGCCCCTGTAGCTAGGGTCACATCTCTTCCATAGTTTCTGGGAAAGGTCTACATAGTTTCCCTCTATCACCTCATTCCCCAGGTCCTTTAGGATTCCTCCTAGATCCTTTGCAGTCAATTCTGCATTCTCACTCCTCTAGTAAAATTGTCTTTTCAGTCAACTAATAACCTCCATGACAAATCCAATGGCATTCTCCTTGATTTCCTGGTGGCAAGTGAAGTGTTGGTCGTGTCTCTAAATTCTCTGATTTGCTCCAGAGCCCCTCAAACTCTCTTGCCCCATCCTTCTTACTGGCCTCCCCTCCTCCCACCCCACAACTGTGGGCAACTCCTGGGCTTCGTTCTCAGATAACCTGCTTCCTTCCCCAGCTGTTGCTTCCCTCCAAGAAGGCATCAACTCAGTGTCAGTGATACATCTGTGGAGGTGACTACCATGTACAGGCCCTGCTTTGACTTTCTCCTCAGGCTCCCATTCAAATTCCCATCGGGCTTCATTTTTTGGAGAGTCTCACTCCATCACCATGGGTAGAGAACGATGGTGTCATTATAGCTCACAGCAAACTCAAACTCCTGGGTTTAAGAGCTCCTCTTACCTCAGCTCCTGAGTAGCTAGGACTACCAGCGCCTACCAAAATACCCAGATAGTTTTTCTATTTTTAGTAGAGAAGGGGTCTTGCTCTTGCTTAGGCTAGTCTTGAACCCCTGAGGTCAAGCAATCCACACACCTCAGCCTCCTAGAGTGCTAGAATTATAGATATGAACCTTGTCCCGGGCCCCACCTGGCTTCTAAGATTGCAATGCTTTAGCTCTTTCTACCACTGTGCTCCTCACCACCTTCCAGACATCTTTGTCACCACAACTCTGGATATTTTCCTTATGCTTTTGAGACAAGATCTTTTTCTGCCACTCAGGCTGGAGTGCAGTGGTGGGGTCATAGCTTTCTATAGCCTTAAAGTCCTGACTTCAAGTGATCATGTGACCTCAGTCTCCCAATTAACTGAGACTACAAATGCACATTACCACATCCAGCTAATTTTTTATATTTTGTGTAGATATGTGGTCTTGCTGGGTTGCCCAAGCTGGCCTCCAGTGATCCGCCTGCCTCAGACTTCCAAAGTGCTGGGAGTACAGCTGTACGCCACCACGCCTAACCCATAACTCTGGATTTTTACTCATAAAGTTTCCCCAACCAGGAAAGTGCTCTCTACCCATCTCAATTCCATTATTCCTTTAACTTTTAAGCAACTTCAAATGTCTCCCAAAAGTCTTTTCTATAACTCAAGCAAATACTGGTGCAGTGACATCATCACAGCTCACTGCAACCTCAAACTCCTGCGGTCTAGCAATCTTCCTACCTCAGCCTCCTGACTAGCTGGGACTACAGGTACACACTACCACACCCAACTAATTTTTCTATTTTTGTAGAGATAGGATCTTGCTGTGTTGCCCAGGCTGGTCTCAAACTCCTGACCCAACTGATCTTTCTGCCTCAGCCTCCCAAAGTGCTGGGGCTATAAGCATGAACTACCACACCTGGCTTGAACATTTTTTAAATTCACTTTTATATTTTCAGAAATGCCAGTTGTAACTTATTAGATAAGCTTCAAGACTCAATCATGAATAGTCATACATTATTTATAAAAACACTGGATTTGTTGATATGTAAGTTTCCTTCTAGTAATAATATAAGAGGATCCTACCTTGTAGCCTTCCAATCCTTAAACTTTAGCCTTAAATCTTATCTGAATTTCATATTTTTCTCTATAAGAGCTCTTCATTTAGACATCCTAATACCACTTAAATTCAACATAGGTTTCATGGAATTTGAAACAGGTCCCCTTCCCATCATAACTATTTATATTATTAGCAAATGACTTAGTGCCAACCCTTGGCTAAGTAACAGCAGAGTAGCTCACATTGTAATATCTTCCCTGCTGATAACTACTAACAACTCTTTACAAGATACTTAAGAAAATAACTACATGCAATTCTTGAAAAGCAATCAAAAGCAGGTAGAAATTAGAGGGAAAGTGACTCACCAGGAAAGTAAACTTAGGTAAGATCCATATTTATCCAATATCCCCCACATACTCCCCAGTCTTTTAACAAGCCAGGGAATGAAGCAAGAGCGGAAAGCCAGCAAGTAGCCATCTTCCTGGGCCAAGGAGCCAGAGGTTCAAGTCTAGAGGCTCTAAAGAGCCTTGATATTAAGGTCAGAAATCTCAGAAAAGAGGAAGCCACTAAGAGGAGATCCCCAGAATCTGTGGAGGAATTCCTCTCAAATTCTTGAGCTGGGCACGCAAGTGATGAAACTTCAAGGAACCTAGCAGAAAACACAGCCCAAAAGCAGAGGAGCCCAGATGTCCCACCTCTATGTGGTGCTGGAAGACAGTTTGAAATCTGAGTCCCTCCAAATGAGGAGATTCAATAGACACTTCCAGTTTTCCAGTGAAACTTTGGAAGAGCTGCACCTTAGGAGTAAGGACTCTCTCCTCCCTCCCAGGAATGGGGAGACCTGCCCTAACTAACCTCACATGGAAGCCTCCCCAGGAGAATGAACTATTAAGGCAGATGAGGAAAGAAACCCTGGTAGACAGACTGAGTACGTGGCCTGGCAGTAGTCTGGGGAGCAGCTAGTAAACAGGCCTGTGTTTCTCACCCAGAGCAGAAGTGGGGTGGGGAAGAGGGGGAGCGGATGAGGGGAGGAAAGGATGGGGCATCCACTGGGATGATTAAACTTGAGATGTTTCCACATCTAAGGGCAGATATCCAGTGGGGAGCAGTGACTATCAATCTGGATCTCAGAGACAAGAGACAATGAAGTGACAGTCTGGTGGGGCAACTTGTAAACGGAAAGAGAAATGGGTAGATAAAATGCAAAGAAATGTTAATTTATGAGCAACTACTATGTTCCAGACATGTAATTAAGTGATTTATTTATACTATCTTATGAGACAGGTACTATTATCGTCATACAAATTGAGGAATCCAAGTGGTTGTAATTTGTCTAAAGTTATATTATTGGTAAACTGTGGAGCTATTTCTTTCTCTCTCTCTTTTTTTTTTTTTTGTAGAGACAGAGTCTCACTTTATTGTCCTCAGTAGAGTGCTGTGGCATCACACAGCTCACAGCAACCTCCAACTCCTGGGCTTAGGCGATTCTCTTGCCTCAGCCTCCCAAGTAGCTGGAACTACAGGCGCCTGCCACAATGCCCAGCTATTTTTTTGTTGCAGTTAAGCTGGGGCCAGGTTTGAACCCGCTACCCTCAGTATATGGGGCCAGTGTCCTACCCACTAAGCCACAGACACCGCCCCTCTTTCTCTCTCTTTTTATTTTTTTAAAGAAAGGGTCTTACTGGGTTGCCCAGGTTGGAGTTTGGTGGCATGATCATAGATCATAACTGAAGGCAGCCTCCAACTCCTAGGCTCAAGGGATCCTCTTGATGCCTTGTTCCACCTCCTGGGCAGCTGGAACTAGAGGTGTGTGCCATCACATCCAGCTAGTTTAAAAACATTTTTTCTTTTTGTTTTTTTTTTTTTAAGAAATGATGCCCAGGCTGGTCTAGAACTTCTGGGCTTAAGTGATCCTCCTACCTCAGCCTCCTAAGTAGCTGGGATTACCGGTGTGTGCCATTGTGCCTGGCTCTGGAGCTGAGATGTGAACTCAAAACAGACCAATTCCCATGCCTGTAATTTCTGTAATTTCTGTTGTTACTGTGTAACATTCAGGAAGGGTGAGGCATGTGCTATGAGAAAGCCAACAAAGAAAGTTAGAAAGTGGAAAGATTTCTAATACAGGTTGAGGAGGATATTAGGGTTAAAAAAATGAGGTGCCAATTCACTTAAATATAAATGTACTTTCAAAAGTTAAGTCCTTAAATATAAAGAAATAGTTGTAAAAATGGAGATGATAAAAGGTGAAAGCGAGCTGGTTTCAGAGAGATCATAGGGCACATTACAACACTGCAGAGAGTGGTTTGACTCCTGGTAAGTCAAACGATTATAGTTAGGAGCCTTCCTACAATAAGGAACTACAGGCAGGAAACAAAGTTCACTGCAGGAACACATGTGGGGGAAGGGAAGAGAAAAGCAGTACAAGGAATCAGAGAATCAGACCTTTTCTCCCTTTCTTTTCTTTCTTTCTTTCTTTCTTTTTTTTTTTTTTGTGAGCTGGAAGGAATTTAGAAGTCATCCAATCCCTATCATTTCAGAGAGAAAATGCACTTAGAAAAAAAGTGACGAGAAGCTAAATACCTCAGCTTCTCAGCTACAGCCGGGTTTGGTTTCATTTTTATCTTTGAAAGTGCAGGCTCAGAGCCTGCTTTGTCCCAAATGGTGCCCTAGAAATTCAAGTTAAATGAAGCCCATGTTGGAGGACCACCAGATGAACCCATGGAGGATCCAGGACCACAGCAGGGCTTATCTTTTCAGTCTTTGAGGACCCCCAGAATAAACCTCACCAGCCAGCCCAGTCTGAAGGAGACCTAAACAAGAAAGCTTCCACTCCGGGGAGGGTATGAGGTGGGATTTCCAGAATGTTCACATTCTCTAACTCTAACCTGAACGCCCCCAAATTGGGCAGAACCAGAAAGGCTGCTTGACATGAGGACAACACATAACACGAAAAAAAAATTTTTTTTAACAGGGAATCCAGTAACCATAAAAACAACACAGCAAAAATATATAAAGTTCATTTCAGAGAACTGAAAAAGAAAACATACTACAATGACAAGAAAGAAATAATCATGGCATGATAAAGACTCTGACGAGTCCCATTTTGCAGATAACTTAGTTAAGGCTTGGTGAGATGAAGCCATGGATTCCTAAGGTGTAGAAAGCGCAATGAGGAATCATCTTCTGAATCTCATGAGAAGTTTAGTGCTCATCATTCACTTCAGATTCCTATAAGTCAAGGAATGAAGAATCTATAAAACAAGACAAGACTTCTTCTCTATTAAAGTCTACAGAAATTTAGGGAATAAGAGAACAAAATATGCCAGGAAAATAAATTTTAGCTTGGTGTTCTCACAAGAGGAGCACAGACATTAAAGAATGGAAAGAGACTAGCGATTAGAGGCACCTGACGAAACCAAGAATAAATGAACATCCCCATGAGAATGGCATCTGGCATGCTACATACTCATGACACTACATTTAACCTTGTTGTCTACAATGCCTTTCACAGAACTGAATCCCTAAGGTTGCTCTCACTCAAGATACACATGATAAGAACGTAGGGTCACACGTTTGAGTACACAAATGCTCCTGGTACCTGCTCTGACCCCCTTTTAATCTATTTCTATGCTTTGTCCCTCTCAGGAGGCTGGCTGAGTTCATACCTTGGGGTTTCTTCCTGTTTTGCACAAACTCTGAGCGCCTCAGGGTGCTGGGTGCTGTGCGGCGCAAACAGCTATTCCTTCTCCAAATCTCTGGGTCGTTTAGTTTTCTCTCTTCGTCTAAATGCTGGGTCTTCTTCTCCAAAGAAGGGCTGTGAGGAGTCCTGAAATGATGTCTTTCTTGCACTCCCCTATCACACTGATACTTTTGACCCTCTGGGATGGTGCTGCCACCCCCTAGTGCCATCAGTTCTGGTTTGTCATTGCCATTATACTCCAAATTATATAAAGAATCTACTCCTCTGTAATTTTGAGACTCATATTCAACATCTGCCAATAAAATACCATAGCCCTTATTTTCTGTATAAAAATTACCCTGATCTGCGGGATTAGTCTTTGCTTTGGAATAGATTTTATCATTTTGATAAACATTCCTGTCCTCTTCATAGAGTCTAACAAATCCTTTACCTTCATTGATACCTTTCAGATCCAAAAAGTCCACAGATTGACCATAAGTATAATCCCCAGGAACATGATATAAATTGTTGAGATCTCTATAATAAAAATTAGTTTCTTGACAATTCTTAAGATTATAATTAAAATTCCTGTGGTCCATATACCACATTCCAGATTGGCCTAAATTTCCCAAACAATCATCCAAACTCCTACTGCCAGTCCTTCGTTCAGTTTTTTTAGGGTCCTCCGGATTCTTACAATCTGCAAAGCCATTCATCTCTCCGTATCCTACAGCTTTCCAAGTCCCAGTTGGGCTTCCTGTCAGCCAGTTACCCTTCGTCTTGGAGCTGTTAGTCCCATAATCTACGTTTTCTGGACTCCCATAACCATCACAGCCTCTGTGGTACACACAGTCCTTTCCACTTCCATCTGCTTCCCCATAGTCCATGTAGCTTGGTTCACTCTGCTCCAAATCCCAGTATCCGCAATCCCTTTTTCTGTAAGGCCGATTCTGGCGGCTGGCCTGGTACCTGGGCCCCCAGTCATTTTCTCTATGAAGTTCATCCCACTCGCTATAATTCCTTTTCTGGAGGCTCTTGCAGTCGCTGTACTCCCAGTGCCTTTTCTTTTCTACTTCTCTTTCTTTGCTAGGCGCCTCGGTTTCACACATACTCACTATGCTTAAAGACACAGGTTTTGTTTCTCCTTTCCATGGGCTGGGCTGGGCTTTGGACAGGTGCGGTCTAGCCTAAGGCTGGATCTATCCTGCTTAAAATACCTCCCAAAGCACTGGAGAGCCTCTCTTCCTGTTGGTTGGAGCTTCTAGAGATGTGGAGTTATTTCAACCTCAGGATCCAATCAGTGAGCTACTCTATCTTTTCCCTCAGATGCCAGAAGATAATTAGTAACTAGTTCATGTGATTGGAGTTGGCAACTCTGTTTGGTGTTTCCCTCAAGCTGGTCAAACTGGCTTGGCTGCTTTACTTGGTGAAGATAGAAACATTCTGCTACTCTAAAGGCTTTGCAAAAAAAGCTGTGTGAAAAAAACAGCCCCCTTTAAAAGCCCCAGGTGAGGTCACATATCAGTCTCCTTAATCCTTTAGTAAGCCACCAAGGGTATAAATACATGTTCTCATTTTCAGCTCAAACTGGACTTCCCTTCCCTGTCCTCTAAATCCACCCTCCCTATCCTTGGACATCTGAAACCCTCAGGACTCCCTTTCCTTTACCTAGAGGCAGAACTCTTGCTTCTTTGAGGGCTTTGCCTTTTTTTTTTTTTTTTTTTTTTTTGCAGTTTTGGCAGGGCCTGGCTTGAACCAGCCACCTCCTGTATATGGGGCTGGCACCATGAGGCCAGAAATCAGAAAGGAAGGCAGGTATAAAATACTTATCTGCATTCAATAAACAGTATAAAGATCCCTGTCATACATGCAACAGTGTAGAAAAGGAGGAACAATTTTGCCCCAGCCTTGTAGTATAGGAGCAGTACACTGTAAAGTAAGATCCAATGTGGCAAGCGCAGCGTAACCAACACCAACGGCAGTGGAGACAAAGCGAAGTCCCAGGGGTGGCCCCTGGAGGTTTCCTGGGAATAGTGGCAGTTGAACAGCTCAGGATCTCTGGAGATGGGTGAGGACCAGGAAATGGGGGATAGGGTGGTACCTGTAGCTCAAAGGAGTAGGGTATTGGCCCCATATACAGGAGGTGGCGGGTTCAAACCCAGCCTCAGCCAAAAGCAAAAAAAAAAAAGAAAGAAATGGGGAATAGTTTGAAGGATACAATATACAATATGCAGGAAGAATGAGAGAGAAGGCTGGAGGGGTGGGTTGGCATGGGTCCCAAAGTACATGAATGCTATTTGTTTTATTCAATGGATAGTGAAGGGTTTTGAGTAGAGGAGTTGCATACAAAAGGCCTTAATGAGATTACTCTTTTAGATGTCTGGTCATTTATCAGATGGCTAGGGATGTTTCCTTGAACTTTTACCTAATCCCTGTTTATGAAATAATATAAAGAGCCCTCAGGAGGCCAGGATTGTATGCGTTGTTAAAATTTGATATTTATTCTTGAGTAAACTAGTTATTCTCTCTGGGACCCAATCTACCCATCTATACAATGAGGCAGTCGGCCTTGCTGACTCCTCTGATCACTCCAGCTGTAACTAGCTATGGTTCTGTTGTCTTTCACAACCTCTTTCTCCTTTCTTCAAACACCTGATGTGCTATTACTGCCCTTTGGATACTCTGTAGTTCCTGGAGGAGTCTCTGGACTGTCCCATGTGA
Source organism: Galago senegalensis (assembly GCA_963575145.1). Lineage (NCBI taxonomy): Eukaryota > Metazoa > Chordata > Mammalia > Primates > Galagidae > Galago > Galago senegalensis. The sequence goes on from CAUYTI010110718.1 coordinate 9,963, forward strand.
TGTTTAAGGGAGGTTTTCTGTTCACTTTCTCTATCCTTGTGCCTTCCTAACCCACAGCAGCAGCAGTGACAGCCCTGGCAGCTTCTATGTTTTCAGGGTATTCTATGTGCTGTGATCACACTAGCAAGTTGGTTTAAGTTTTCATTTCCATCTTCACCTCTCTGCAAGGAGGGTATATATTATCTTTCATTCATTACAGATAAAAGAAACAGTCTGAGAGTTTGAATAACTGATCCAACATTTGAACCCAAATCTGGTTGACTTCATGGCACTAGACTAAGAATGTAATAAAACCTTAATTTCCTTCAAACCAAGTGAATAAACAAGTAAACACTGTCCTGGTCTAATTAAGAAGCGGACCACTATTGTGGCAGTCATGCTTCTCTCCCCTCCCACTGTCATTCCCTCTGTGTCCCAATCTACCCTGCCCCAGAGCTGGGGCCCACCACCCAACCACAGAGAACACAGTCACACACAAGATGGTCATGTACAGACTGACTCAGTAACCTATAACTTATTGCCTAAACCCAATAAAGACTGTGATGTGGTTCACCGAAAATAGGAAGGCAACATTATTTGGAATAGCTTTTACCATGAGTTATTAATATAACAGAGCAACAGTGTAATATAGAGAGAACAAATGGGAGGAGGACATAGGACACCCAGAAGTTCAATCTCCGCTAATGTCCATTTGTAGCTATGCTTCATCTCTCTGGCTACCAGTCTTCTTACATGGGAAATGAGGAAGCTAATGGTTTCTTTGCCACTTTAGATCCAAAATTCTACAATCTTGCTTATTTCTTTTCTTTTTCTGGGGGAGGGGGAACACAGTCTCAAGTTATTGCCCTGGGTAGAGTGCGGTGGCGTCACAGCTCACAGCAACCTTAAACTCTTGGGATTAAGCAATTCTCTTGCCTCAGCCTCCCAAGTAGCTGGGACTGCAGGTACTCGCCACAACACCTGGCTATTTTTTTGGCGGGGGGCAGAGCTGGGTTTGAACCCACCACTTCCGGCATACAGGGCCAGTGCCCTACCCTTTTGAGCCACAGGAGCTGCCCACCCGACTATATTTTTTTTTTGTTGTTGTTGTTGCAGTTGTCATTGGGTTTTTTTTAAGCTAGCCTGGTTTGAACCCCACAGTCTTGGTGTATGTGGCCAGTGCCCTACCAACTGAACTATAGGTACCACCAATCTTGCTTATTTCTTTTTTTTTTCTTTTTTTTTTTTTTTTTTTGAGACAGAGCCTCAAGCTGTCCCCCTGGGTAGAGTGCCATGGCATTACAGCTCACAGCAACCTCCAACTCCTGGGCTCAAGCGAGTCTCTTGCCTCAGCCTCCCAAGTAGCTGGGAC
>CAUYTI010110719.1:0-79715 GCA_963575145.1 Galago senegalensis
CATAGTATTCCATGGTGTACATATACCACAGTTTGTTGATCCATTCGTGGATCGATGGACACTTGGGCCTCTTCCATGACCTGGCGATTATGAATTGGGCTGCAATAAACATTCTGATACAAATGTCTTTGTTGTAATGCGATTTTTGGTCATCTGGGAATATACCTAATAAAGGAATTGCAGGGTCAAACGGCAGGTCTATTTTTAGTTCTCTAGGTGTTCTCCAGATGTCTTTGCAAAAGGAACGTATTAGTTTACATTCTCACCAGCAGTGTAGGAGTGTTCCCTTTTCTCCACATCCATGCCAGCATCTCTGGTTTTGGGATTTTGTGATATAGGCTAATCTCACTGGAGTTAGATGATATCTCAAAGTAGTTTTGATTTGCATTTCTCTGATTAGGGATGGTGAGCATTTTTTTCATATATCTGTAGGCTGTACGCCAATCTTCTTTAAAGAAATTTCTCTTCAAGTCCCTTTGCAACCCTGAGATGGGATCACTTGTTTTCTTCTTGCTAATACATTTAAGTTCTCTATGGATTCTGGTTATTAAACCTTTGTCAGAGACTGTCTCTTTTCTCTTTATCTGATTCCATGTGATTCGCACTTCAGGATTTAAGACATGGAACTGCTCACAGTTGTCCTGAAATATCAGGTATTCCCAATTCTCCATGTTTTTATTCTTGTTTCTGTCCAAGATCACCTCTCCCTTTTCTTAAACCACCTAACTTCTGATCATCTCTTACTACTTAACTAAGGCATCATGGCTTATGGAAAGGCTGCTCCAACTAGCCAGACCTGAACAAATGTCCCTTGGCTCTCTCCTGACACGTCGAGAATTCTCCTGTGATAGAATTAGCTTTTTAAACCAAAATAATATACTTGCTTGTCTGACTCTTTAGTAGTGTGCGAGTAGGAGCTACGTCTTACCATCTCCATACCCTCAGCGCCTCCCTGCTACTCTATCTCACACTTAGTTAGTGGGCTTTATTCTCTCTGGATGGGTTGATTGCTGACCACACCACTGTCTATCTTTCAGACACTACAACTCAATGAAGGTGTTTCCCACTGTGAAATGATGGGTTGATGAATTACTATTGTGATTCCTATGATCATTTCTCTTGAGGCATTTCAGAAAGCGTCAGGTAACATTGACAAGAAAACGCTGCTTTATTTGTACAGATGCTCCTCTTTACTTGATCCTTGCTGTGAAACATTCCCCGCGATGTTGAATGTGAAGCTTTCCTTATCTAAAGTCTAATGGCCTTCTGTCCTTTTTGCATAGTCAGTTCTTGGTTGTCCGTGGTCATGGTAGGAAGAGAGAGTGGGGCTAATCTAAAAACTTCATTTGCATCAATTATCTTTCTTACCAAATCTTTTGCCAGAGGTGGTGATAAGTATAGCAAAGCTGATGGAAGTGCAAATGGGCTTTGAAATGGCAAAAAATTATGTTGCCAAGTAAGGAGAAAATGAAAAGCTCTGAATGATAGATATCTGTATAGTCAGTCATGGAATAAAATAGCGTAGAACATAGCGTTTATTATTGACGATGCAGACAATGTCTTCTGTTCTGTAAGGGTTTGGACTTGATCACTCGTGGGCAGAGTAAGTGGTTGTACACACCCTATTTTGTCAAGTGTTTTAGGTAGGTCTGGCTGTCTTCAACCATATAGACATCTGCTTTTGTATTCTGATCACATGGATTTTTAGGCAACATTATATATTTTTCTTTTTGAGACAGAGTGTCACTCTGTACCCCAGGCTAGAGTGTCATGGTATCAACCTAGCGCACAGCAACCTCGAACTCCTGGGCTCAAACAGTCCTCCTGTCTCAGTGTCCAGAGTAGCTGGGACTACAGGTGCCCACTACAATGCCTGGATAATTTTTCTGTTTTTGGTAGAGACAAGGTCTTGCTCTTGCTCAGGGTAGTCTTGACCTCTTGAGCTCAAGGAATCCTCCTGCCTTGGCCTCCTAGGGTGCTAGGATCATGGGTGTGAGCCTGCCTAGGAACATTATATGTTAGTCTCAGGTTTAAAGGGCAGTTATAAGGCAGGTGAGTCAATGCAAGTATTCTTTATGTAGACAGTTATTAAATGGCTGTCTTTTCTCAGTGTGGAATTGATAAGATTACTTGGAACTTCCAAAACATTCTGGAAGCACCTGGACCTTTTAGTACCCATACAGTTTCAAAACTATATATACGTGTGTGTCTGTGTCACCATTATGGAGGTGCGGGATGGGCCAGCAGGCTGGAGATCCAGGGAGAGCTTATGCTGTGGTTCAAGGCAATGTTTGTCTTCCGGTAGTTTTCTCCACCCAGGGAGATCAGTCTCTCAATTCAATTTAGGCCTTGAATTGATTGGACGAGGCTCATCCACGTTTGAGGGGTAATCTGCTTTACTCAAAGCTCACCAATTTAAATGTTAATTTCATCCCAAAACACCCTTATGCAAACACCCTGAATAATGTTTGACCACATATCTGGGCACTGTGGCCCAGCCAACTTGACACATAAAATTAATTATCACACTCTTTATCTGTTAGATGATTAAAAGGGCCCAGGAAAGTGTAATAACTTGTCTGAACTTCTGGTAATTAAGTTCAGACTAGCATCCAAATCTGATTTCTTAATTGGTGCCTTTTCTGCCACAGAACACTGATTTTTTTAATAGCTGTGATAATAAGAAGAAAAGAGAAAAATTTAGCTCAGAAATAAATACCAATACTGTCTTGTATTTTCAAAAGCCTGTTGAACAGGACTCTCCTGACATTTCAGAATGTCTAACATACTTCGTCCCTGACTAAATTGCCAGTAAAAGGATCCTACAATTAAAAAAAAAAAAGCAGCTTTATTGAAATATGTCATCTACCCTATGCACCCCCTTTTAAAGTATATAATTTAGTGTTTTCTAATATATTCACAAAATTGTACAAACCATCATCATTATCTATTTCTAGAAGATTTCATCACCCCCCCCCAACACTCCCCTCCTTAGTAGCCACTCCCCATTATTCTTCTCTCCATTCCCTGGAAGCCAGTAATCTACTTGCTGTCTGTGTAGATTTGCCTTTTCTGGACATTTCATATATGTACATGGTAAGTAGAACTGTATAATACATGGGCTCTGTGTCTGGCTTCACTTAGCCTGATGTTTTCAAGACTCATTCATGTTGTTTTCTGTATCAGTGCTTAATTTTTTTTAAATTGCCAATACTATTCCAGTATATGGATAAATGACATTTTGTTTATCCTTCCATCACTTGATGGGTATTTGGGTAGTTTCTACTCTTTAGCTATAATGCTGTTATGAACATATGTGCTCAAATGTTTTTGTGTGCACATGTTTTGAGTGTATTCCTAGGATTGGAATTGCTGGGTCATCTCCATGTGTAACTTTTGGAGAAGCTGTCAGACTGTTTTTCACAGCAGTTTACTGTTTTATACCTCCGGTAATGTATGGAGTTCTAATTTCTCCACGTCCTTGTCAACATTTGTTATTGCCTGTCCTCTTATTTTTTTTAGAGCCACAAGTATAGGTGAGACTTTTGCTGCCTGTTCAGTACACCTGTCATTATGTGTATGAAGTGGTATCTTACTGTGGTTTGATGTGTACTTCCTCATGGATGAATTATTTTTAGCATCTTCTCTGGTGTTTATTGGCTGTTGATGTATCTTCTGTAGAGAAACATTTATTTAAATCCTTTGCCCACTTGTAAATTAGAATTTTTTCATTGTTGCATTTTAAGAGTTCTTTGTATATTTTGGCTACAAGCCTGTACCAGGCACAGGAGTCAGGAGTATTTTCATCTACCCTGTGCACCGTTTTCTCAAGTTCTTGATGGTGTTCTTTGAAGTATGAAAGTTTTTAATTTTGATGAAGTCTGATTACCCATTTTTCTTTTTCTGTTCATATGTTTAGTGTCATAGCTAAGAAAATATCATCTTACCATTTTCTTCTAAGAGTTTTATGCTTTCAGCTCTTACATTTACTCTATAATACGTCTTGAGGGATTTTTTATTTTTTATTTTTTCGGTCTATGTTGTGAGGTAGATCTCCAACTTTGTTCTTTTTTACTTGTGGAAATGTAGTTGTCCTGGTATGATTTATTGAAAAGACTATTCCTTCTCATTTAATGGCCCAGAAATGCTTTTCAAAAATTTATTACTAAATGTAAGGGTTCCTTTCTGGATCTAAATTCTATTCCGTTGATCTGTAGGACCATCCTTATGCCAGTAGTGGACAGTCTTGATCACTGCAGATTTATAGTAAATTTTGAAGTCAGGGAGTCTGAGTCCTCCAAATTTGTTCCTTTTCAAGCTTGTTTCAGCTATTCTGGGTTTCTTAAATTTCCTTATAAAATTTAGGATCTGCAAAACAGGTAGGTGGGATATTGATAGGGATTGCCCCGAATTTATAACTCAGGCTGGGGGTTAGGCATTTCCATCTTAACAATATTGAGTCTTCCAATCCGTGAACTAGAACTTTTGTCTAGTTCTTTAATTTTATTCAACAGTGTTTTATAGTTTTTATCCTCACATGCATGTATTATATTTCTCTTGACAAATTTATTTCTAAGTAGTTTGCTCTTTTAGATGCCATGTAAGTGGAATTTTTAATTTCCAGGACATTTATTACTAACATATAGAAATACGATTGATTTTTTTTTTATACTAATCTTATATCCTGCTATTTTGCTGAACTTGGTCTCTGCCATTCTGAAAACTAGTGCCATACATTTCCAAAAGTCCCTGGTTGGGGAAAGGTAGTATCTTATCCAAAAGAGAATCCCAATTGAAGATCCCATGCATGGTCTGAAATTAAGGGTTGAATTTGAAAGAACTAAATAATTCTGTCTAATTAAAAACCTGAAGGCCTTAGAATAGTCAATTGTCAATGCTGGAAATTGGTATTGATAGAGAAGGAGAGATGGATGGAGGGATGTACTGGAGAGAGTGGACCTACAGCACTCAGGGTTCCAAGTGAGTGCTAAAGAGAAGGAAAAGTCAGAGAGAAAATATTTATAATGAGGATGGCAGAAAAGTCATAAAGTATTCTATACTATATTTTTATTTTATGATGTGCACAAGAATCTCATGATTATAACTAATCCTTTAGTCAGAGCCTATGATACCTTTATGCATATTCCACATTGAACAATGTTGTTCTTTGATTTAGGTAACTTGAGATCATAAGAATATTAATCTGGAGTGGTTTGGGAATAAAATACTTGGGTTAATCTTACTCTACGTATTTGAAGGGAGAGCCACTATTGTGTTACTTAGTTTACTGATTTCCAAGGAAATGGAATATTACAAAATGTATTTACATTAAACTTTTTCTGGACTAAAGAGGCAACATGGTAAAGTGTCCATGATAAAGAAGAGGAGAAAGGCAGAGAAGTAACAGATATTAATTTTATAAATATGTTACATGTTCTATCTGTGAAGCAGGGACTTCTCTACCGTCAGCGTATCTCACAGATGAACGAACAAAAATTCAAAGACGTTTAAACATTATCTAGAGCATTCCATCTAGTGCGCTGGTAAAACGAAGTCCCTGATTCCAAAGCCTTCTTATTTCCACTGTCCTGTGCTGCTTTTCAGGACAGCTGTGCTGCCCAGCCCCCGAGGGCTGTTGTCACAGATCAGAACGCGATTGGTGAGAGTCAGCAACACAGAGCCCTGAAAAGGGAATGAGACTCAGGTCAGAGTTCTGGGAGCAGGAAAGTCACTTACCTTTTCTGAGTCAGAGTCTCCACACTTGTACAAGAGAGATCCTCACATCGCCCCTTGACTACTGAACAAGCCTTTGTTGTGAACTGGGGTAGATCATGTGAAAGGGCTTTGTAAAATTACAAAGGCAAATCGGAGTCAGCAATGGTGAAGAAGAGACAGGAGTAGTGACAGCCGTCTCTCAGCCCGTCCAGGGGCATCGTGATGGAATTACTCACCACCGTCTAGAGGCCTGTGCTGGTGTCAGTGTCCGCAGAGTTTTAGTTAATAGAATGCTGAGTGGCAGAGGGTTTGCTCCCAGGAATTTCCGCAGAATGAAAGCCTCCAGGAACCCCAGACCGCCCAGCCATATCCAGATTCTGTATTTAAAGGTGGATGCTTGGATGACAGCTGGAGAGGCTGTGCTTGACTGGGAGTCTGGCAGGCTGCTTAGCATCCTCCTTGAAGAGGAATCGAGAAGATCTGGTCGCGTGTTCTGTCTGGGGTCTGCAGCACACAGGAAAGATTGCCCTATTTGTTATATTTATTGGAGATATTATTATTTGTTTTATGCCGTGTGGAAGGAGGGACAGAGCTATAATCTATTGATCATTTAGTTTTATGAAGTTCTCAAATGGGTGATCTGGTGTTTTCTGACGGAGAGGCTATGGTCCCTGCACACCAGTAATAAGGTTGTCATGTCATTTTCTTCTCGGGCTTTTTATTGCTTTTTATCTCTTTGCTGATGTTACTACTTCCAACCTCACCTCCCCCCTCGCAACTGTCTTTTGTGTTTTTTTTTTTAAATCTTGATGCCAGGTTGAGGATGAGCTTGAGTCATCTCACGGTGCCCATCCGAGTCCCCGCCACTGTTTGCGCTTCATCCTGTGAGACTGTCTGCCCTCTGCAGCCACTATTACAGAGTCTGCAGAGTAAACCCCGGAATTCAACTGGGGCAGAAATAGGTCAGGGAGGCAGAGACCAAATGTTCGTTTTGCAGCCACGGTGTGAGCAGATGGATAACACAATGAGGTGGCTCTCTTTGTGGGCCTTGGTTTTTTGTGAACTCTTTCAGGATCTGCTGAGATTGAGGCCCCTTCAAGATCCCCAAGCCTCTTGAGCAGATGAACACGGATGACGTTTCTTCCTACAGAAAAGGCACCAAACTTATTACCTTTCTGTCTGCTCCATTGTCACATAGAGAATAGATTTGATGAGATAGTCCCCTTCTCACTCTTCTTTATCTAGGAATATGCTAAAGATCATGCAATCTCCTTGGAAAACACTGCTGGACAGCTTGGCTCTCAACTGGTGACAAATTGCTCCGGGTGGTCACCAGTGGCCCCAGCATGGATGAAGGCAGTTACTCAACCAGGTGGCTTCGAGTCATCCATAACCTGGCCACATGTGCCTTTGCTCCCACAGAGCACAGAGTCAGGAAAGAGAAGCTGTTAGAAAAAAAAAAAGAGTGTACCTTTAAGGCAGAGATTGAAGGTGGCAAAGACAGCAGAAAGATCAGCAGTGGCAGCCGGTGTCCAGGCGAGTTAAGAGTTAAGCACAAATGACTGTGGGAGGCTGGTGCTATAGCGGGAACAACTGCTAATGTCTTTCCACCGGCCTGTTTAGCAAAGCTCCATTATGGACATAATTGTGTGCTAGCACAGGCACAGCACACGGAGGGAGCACGCTCAGTAAAGGTATGATTGTATTGCCTGCTGCCACGCCAATTACTGGATATTAATGGCAGGATGGCATGCATATGCCGGAGCTGGGAAGCAGAAGGTTAATCGACGAACAGCACCAGAAGAGCCCATTTATCAGTTTCTATTTATCTCTCCTTGGGAGGTGGCAGGTTTACAGTAAATACCTTCTGTCCTCCTAATTTCCTAATGATGGGGATAATGATGGAGAATGGTGAAGTCATTAGCTGGGACAGGCTCTGTGCATCACTCTGTCAACCACGTCTCCCCAAGACCCCAAATGAGAAGTGATGGGCCCCAGCTGTTCACCAGAATCCGCGCCCCTCCTCCCATCCCTTCTTCTCTAAACGGCAGGCTTGGGAAATGGTTCTCCAGATGAAGAAGATGGAGGCCGGGGTGGGAGGAGGAGGAAGAGGCGAGCGGTGTTCTTCAGACTGGAGGGCAGCTCTTCCTGCACAGAACCTGCCGGAATGCTTCCCCAGTGAAGCCACCGCTCCTGTGACATGCACTAGAATCGGAGACTGAACCAGCAGTTAGAGGGAGTGTGCCAGGCAGAGCGGGACAAACCCATTTCACCAAATGTTCTTCTTTGCAAAGGCACGCATATAGAATTCATCTCCACCTCACCTCTCAAAGAATGTGAGAGACTAGAGGAGAATCCTTTTTGCAGAGGTGAAAGTTTTTGCTTTAAAATCCTGAAGGTGGAAGTAAATAGCTCAGACTGGCTTGGCTGTGCTGGCTTACTTATTCCTAATCCTGATCAGGAGAGATCTATTTCTTTTAACTGTTTATAAATACAATGTTTCAATTTTTATTTATTTCCAAAAAGTAACTATTGCAGTAACCTAATTTTGCCTCAGTAGTCCGCAGAGCCCTTAAAAACTATTTCCTTATTTTATTTGGGAAGCCCATTGGGTATTTCTAGAGTTTGCTCTCTTATTAAGGAAACCTGTTATCTTACCTGTGCGTGTTAGGGTTATGTGCTAGGAAATAATGGAGAATTAACCCAACAATAGAAAATGGGATAGTATATCCTAAGGCCATGTGGGAATCTCATAGCCAGTCCTCAGGAATAGACTAAGGAACTCGGCATCAGTATTCGTAACCCTCTCTTTTTCTTCTATGTCTTGCTGCTTTCTATCCGTTCATTTTTTCTGTCTACAAGCCTGCTTTCTACTGTCCTCAGAGTGCAAGATGGGACAGAGAGCTGCTTACAGCGCTCTGTTTTATTATTTCAGGTCCAGAGCCTGAAGATGAACCAAGGCGACTGAGCTGTACCCGCCTCCCATGCCCAGGGTGACACTCAGCTCAAGTTTTCCTCCTGTAGCCCAGGCATGGGGGACTCAGCCATAGGATCACATGTACTGGAGGACAGAGGGATGAGGCGTCATTGGAGAAAGTGACACTGCTCCAGGAAGACAACTGACTCAGGGACGGTACCCGGAGGCGCCTGGTGGTAAGAAGAGGGAGTCCTATCAAGGTTTACCTCTGGGGAAATTCACTTCAACACCACGTAATGGTGATGCAGGCTCTTAATATCAGACCTGCACCACATCTCTGTGGTTTTGTTTTGTTTTGTTTTTATCAACACAGGGTCTTGCTGTGTTGCCCAAGCTGGTCTCAAACTCCTGGCCTCAAGTGATCCACTTTTCTCAGTTCCTCAGAGGGCTGGGATTATAGGTGTGAGCCACCACACCCAGCCCAAATCTGATCTTTTACTTGTTAGTCATGTGAGCACTTTCATTTCTCTGTGGTATCAGCTCTGTGACAGGGGTGCTAGCATCTCCCTGCACATACTCAGTGGGACATTGTGAGAATTAAACGAGGTGATGTCTCTGGACTGCTCCCTCAGTGCGTCCCATAGTCAAGGTCTCCTTTCTGTGTGTGAGCTACTCTAGTTGTTGGTGTGAGTTTTTCCAGTTTGACAAGATTCTGTTCTCCTGGGGTGAACCAGTCATTTATGGCAAACACTTGATACCCTGAATTTTCAGAAGTGTCTATGGACATGTTTCTCAGCTTATGCGGGGTCACTCCCAACAAGAGGTGGAGTTAATTCCCTTTCTCTTGAATTTGAGTGGGCTTTGTGACTGCCTCGAGGAACAAGATACAGCAAGAGGGACAGCAAGGGATGCTAGATCGTCACATACGATCAGACTTTCACCTGGGGCCAGATTCACAGTCAGACTTTCACCTGGGGCCAGATTCACAGCCCTAGGGTCTATGCAGCCACACAGGGCCCTGCCCTCAGAAGGGCCCTGACCTTGGTTTAACAGTCTGCTGGTGTAGTCTTGAAATTCTTACTAAGTTTTGAAGGAGGGGCCCTTGCTTTTCATTCCACTGGGCGTCACAAATTAAGACACTAGTCTTGTTTCTGCTGGGTTGTCACTTGGGATACACACCTGGGTGTCCCTGAAGACACCAGTCATCGTGGAGATGAATGAAAAGTCACATGGAGATGACAGTAGGATAAAGAAGGGTCCTCCTTTTTGAGGAGGCACATTTACAGGGACATTGGAAGGATGGAAAAGAGCTAATTGCCTGAATGCCGGGAAGAAGGTGTTTCTGGCAGAGGCTGTCGTGTTGAACAGGCCCTGTGTTCAGAAGGGACTTTGCATTCTGACTCAGGGCCAGGGACCCTGTTAGAGAATCTTTCTGTAACTGGGGGGAAGTTTGACCAGCAAGGCCTAGAGAAACATGAAGAAAACTTAAGGAAATAGGTTTATCCATGTTTTTAAGGAATTAAGGCCCAGAACTTTTGTTTCTTCTTCACTGCCAAGCACTGTTTTCTTTCCCTCTGTTCCTCCCTTTCAATATTTTTACTTCTGTGATCTGTAAGACTTTTAGTAGAAGTTCCCCCTTTTTTGCAAACTCTTTTTTTTTTTTTAGTTAGTAATCTGGCTGGGTGCGGGACTCACACCTGTAATCCTGACATTCTGGGAGGCTGAGGTGGGCAGATTGCCTGAGCTCAGGTGTTCCAGGCCAGCCTGAGCAGAGCAAGACCCTGTCCTACTAAAACTAGAAAAACTAGTCTGGCGTTGTGGTGGGCATCTGTAGGCCCAGCTACTGGGTAGACTGAGGCGAGAGGATGACTTGAGCCCAGGAGTCTGAGGTTCGTGTGAGCTAATGAGACTCTGTCTCAAAAAACAAACCAACAAACAAAAAAATTAGTAATCCTGTATACTAGAGATAAAAATCAAAACTTTGTTTTGGGTAAATACAGGAAAAACATCAACGACTAATTCAGATGCTTCGGTAAAGTAATAAACAGTATAGCACTCACTGACATCCAAGCCGTAAATCTTCTTTAGATTTGGTTCATACCTTCAGTTAATACGTGTCTGTTACATTCCGACTCTGTGGCCTGCCTCCTTGGCACTGGAGACACTCTCAGCGCCCTGGAGATGTTAACAGTCTAGAATGTGAATACTGCTGTTGTTTGAACGTGCTACCTGAGGTTCATGTTTGGAAACAGTGCTCAGTGCCAGTGTGGAGAGGTGGGCCTTTAAGAGGCGATGAGGTCATGGGGGCTCTACTTCCGTGCACAGGTTAACGCTGTTACTTCAGGAGCGGCTCCCCATAAGTGTGAGCCTGGCCCCCGTCTCTCCCTGTCACACACGCCCTCTTGCCCTCCGCTTTCTGCCATGCCTCAGGATGATGGAGCACAAGGCCCTGCCAGATGGGAGACCCTCGAGCTCAGATTTCCCAGCCTCCTAAACTGTAAGAAATAGAAACCTTTTCTTAATAAGTTAGCCCATTTCAGGTGTTCTGTTACTGTAGGACCAAACAGACTTAGCCAATTACCGATTGTAGACAAAACAGGGGCCGGTGAGGCAGTCATCAGATGGTCATTGGGTAGTGAGGGCTGTGAAGGGGGTCCAGTACTGAAGCATCTAGGTGGATTTAGGACGGAATCAAGGATTATTTTCACCATTACTGAATAAGGTAACACGGACCTTATAATTTCAGAGAAAATGTTCCTATGGCTTATTTACTTCGTGGTTTACCTGTGATCAGTGTTTAATCTTAGATTGCGTCTTCCGGGCTCTGGGATATGTGTTTGGGCAGATGATCACAGACACAAATCTACCATAAAATACTATTAGCCAACATGAATTGCAAACAATGTAACAATTGGTGGTCTGCTATTTGCGGATTCTGTATGGGAAGGTGCCTGGCACAGGGTCTAGTAGGAAAGCATTAATGGTTAGTTTCTTTATTTCTATTTTTTTTTTCTTTTACGGGTATGGAAGGTTGATTGGGTTCCGAAACTTAGGGTACTGAGAATAATATGAACACTAGAAAAGATAGAAAGTGGTAAAATTGACAAAAAAAGGTACAAAGTCAGGACTTGGCTCTTTTCCTCTGACTTTAAATTCCTCTATTCTGAGTCATAATCTGTGGCTTTATAATTTATCCACTGTGAAAATAATGTTTTCAAAGACTTCACGAGTACTCTCTAGAATAGGAAATAAAATAAATTAGTGGGAAATGCTCCCTCTAATAAAAATTTCCCTTTCAATATCTATTTTCTGACATTGGAATAATTTCCTTGAATTCCTCTTGAAATTATCTTTTTAAAAAAATAAATAAGATATCTAAGTGTTACAAAAATGCACGTTAACCTTTTCCAGGGAAAAACAGTTTTATCTTAGAATACATTTAGCACTTTAATTATGTGCTTTAAACACTTCCCTACAGATGCCAAGCAGCTATTTATTTACTGGAGTTTTTTTCTTAGTCTCTGGTTCTTCACACAGATGAGCTTTAGTTAAACATGTGATGAAAACCAAAAACATCTAAAGCTTGTTTCCAGAATGTTTCCTTGATAGCGTCTCTTTCATCTAGGCGAGGGGTCTCAAATGTGAAGAAAGGGAACCTGAGGTTATTCAAATTACCTGAGGCAGCTTTTCAAGATATCCCTTCCCCAGACTGAGAAGCACCAGATTTAGACAAGAAACTCCTGGCTCATCTAGCTTCCCCTAAAGGCCTTTATTTAAGGTCAGGACGGAAGGCTGGAGATGTTCCTACGGGACTGTTTCTCAGACACCTAAGCCGTGGGGAAGGATCTGAGCTCTGACTCACATGGCTGCCGGGGCCCCAAACTCAGGTTACTACTTTCAGCATCATAATCTCAGAAAAGTGATGAAGGGGCCACAGTGAAGGGCCACCCAATCCTCCTTTGGAATTGGAGGACTGCTTCCCCAGAAGTGCGCCCAGCAGGCAGCTCTCAGCTCTCAGCCATCTTCAGGGAAGGCTCAGGGAACATAGCATACTAGAGCAGGTCTCAGTATCGTAAATAAGTCTGAAAAACCATCAGAAGACTATGTCCCGTGGGAGGGAGGGACACCAGCATCGCTGTAGCACAGGGCAGAGGGTAGCAGAGGCCCACTGACGGCACTGGGCACGATGGGATTCCACAACAACAGTGGCCAGGTGTGGTACGTCATGATCAAAAGCCACATGGACATAATTACAGCACTGCCCGGATGGGGAGGAAGAGGAACCAGGGGATTCCCAGCACCCCCCACTTGGCCTTGTGCATAGCAGTGCTCGCTACTGATTTAGAAGTTCTAAGAACAATTTATTAAACATCTTCAGATACTTTTCTGGGGTATACTTTTGAGCAGCTTTTGAAAATTGGGGGTTGAAAGTCCATTATTTGCATCCTTGTGGAGAAGTCTTAGGATAACTGTCCCTCCCCCCAGATGCTACAGTTGGAATATCAGTTAATGTCGCTGATGTTTGGTTCAGACCAAACACACCTTCCAAAAACACCTTCAAAGTACCAGTAAATCCAGGCCTATGAGCAAATGCAAGGACAGGCATCAAGTTCATTACCAGGTGCTATTTGTTCTGTTCTTATTGGTAAGCTGTACCCAATGAATTATTGGGGAGGGGTATTTAAAGATATGTGCAAACAAACAAACAAACAAACAAACCACCTTCCTTGGCTCCTCCTTGAGACGGAAAGCCACACAGCAGAAGGAGCCGGGCAGTTTCATGATGATCATCCAGAGACACGGTAGCAGCCACAGAGCCCTAGTCGATCCAGGGAAGGCCTTAGAAGCAGTCTTGCTCAACCCTTATTTTGCAGCTAAGAATGCTGAGGCACAGAGAGCTTAAATAACTCACGTTGGGTAGGTTTTCAACCAGGACTGCTATGTCCTCACTCCCCACTGGTTCTTCCTTGCAGACCACACCTCCTGCTCACTCGGTCCCACTGCATAGTGCAAAAAACACTGACATGCAAACTGTAGCCCAGATCGGATACACTTTTGTGGATGAAAAGAAAAGGAACTTTGGAAGATAGTGGTTTTTCCCAATAAAACCCGGAACAATGTACTGTAATTTCAGTTGATGTGATTATATGAATCTGGGGTTAGATGAAAAGTCAGGCTGAAGTGTTGTGGGGGAAACGGGACGAGAAGTGCAAGGGTACAGGCAACACTGACCCAAGTAGGCTTCGAACTGGACTCTACAGGGGCTAATCAGAGGCCCACGTGCTCCTCCTCCGTGGTACCACACTTCACCACCTCTCTGGGAGATGGACACACACCAATGCCGCAGGGCGCTCAGCTCCCTGAGACCCTGGTGTGTCTTGTTGACTGTTTCATCTCTCAGACATGGGACAGTGCCTGGCACGTAGTAGATGTTTAATAAATATTTATCTAATGAATTATTGTGCAGATGATTAAGAACCCAGATAAACACAAATAAAGTTTCTAGGAGTTTGGAAAGAAAGAAATCACCATAGATTGTAAGCATTTGAGGAAACTTCACTGAAAATGAGAGTTTGAGATGGTGAAGAAGGGGCCCACTGATGATGCAGAAAGATGTTCCCCTGGGGGAGAACAAGGGCCTGGACAAAACCAAGGAGGTTGGGCCTTGGTAAGGTGTGTCCCATATTCCAGGGACCAGGAGAAGACAAGTGTAGCTTTATTTCTTTTTACTTGGATTAATATAAGATATGTTATTTACAAGGCTGAATATAAGTTTTAAAGGCCTTGATCCCTAGGCTGGCCCTGGAGCTAGAAAGCGCCCCTGAGGTTTATGGGCACAGTAATGACAGAGATGCCTTGAGCTGCACTGAAGCGGCTCTCCCAGGGCCATCCCTGAGAGGTGACAGGAGGCAAGGACCCTATGACATTCGGGAGGGAAGACTGGCACTGGCTGGCCTGTCTAGTCCATCTCAGGCCCTCAGGCTGCCCACTTCTTGTCATCTGTGGTTGTGTTTGGCATGTGGTCGGATGCCAGAGTATGGAAGTAAAGGGCAAATTCTAGATTAGATAAAATATTTTGAAAAGAATCACCGGAGTTGGAAGAAGAGCTAAAATACTTTTTTAAAAATAAAAAATTGGGGCAATTTTCTGAGGATTAGACATTCTGAATCTATATGTGGACATCTGCACACCTGTTCCTTAAACGTAGCTTACTCCTGTCTCCTCTAAGGTATTTGTAACCAGGGCAAAGTGAGAGAGGGCAGGAAAATAGTTTCTTAATATTATTCACCCCCTCCCCGGGGCCCACGTCTTTGATAGCCCCTGTGAAGTAGTTTCTTTTGTGGATCACTGAAGACAATATGATTTCAGGTGGAGAATATGAAGGTTGTTCCTGGTGTGGTTTCTCTCCCTCATAGTCTACTGGCCATTAATATAAGGAAACCAGAGTCACAGTGCAAATGCTTCTGTGTAATAACTCCAGACTCCTTTAGGAGCAAAATTGTCACCACTGGGTTGTAACTGGATGTGTCAGTTTATTCAGCAATTGCCTCCTCAGAGCTTGGAAATAGCAGGTGTGACATAAATCTCGATGTACATTCAGATGGTATAAAACGTGTGAATTCTAAATAAGGGAAAGTTACACTAGCCACCATGCAAACGATATGTGTGATAACTTAATGGAAAGGCAGAGGGTATCCAGAAACGCAGACAAAGGCTGAAAGAGACCTGGTACCCAATGCACACAGTGCACAAAACGATGTGTTGTCTCATTTCCTTTTTCTGAGCATGTGAGGGATATTTAGACAAAGGCAGCCATTTCATTTCTATCAAATTAAGATAGATTCTTCCTGAAAGAAAGTGGAAATAATTTGTTCTTGAAGTGTCTAAGTCCTGGAAAATAACCCTCTGTCTGAGCGATCACCGGCCGCCCCTGTAGAGTCTGCTGGGAGAGGTGCTGCTCATTACTGGACACAAAGTCAAAATTCTTGTCTAGGGTCAGTTCTGAAGAAAAGTGTGCACTAAATATCCACACTGAAGGAATACGCGATACTCACCAGCCGTGGTTTCATCATCAAAAACTCCCATGCCCCACTGCGTTGTGCTTCAAGCTGGTGTGTCTCGCCTGACAGTGAGTAAGAACTGGAAATGGTTGAGTGTGTGCACCACGAAAATTAGGAGACATTTTCAAGTTACCATGCCCATTTTTTCCTCTAGGTAATGACACTTGAAATTGATCAACTACCCTCAGTGGTAGGGAGTTGTGAGGATAAGAGGCCAGGCTCCGTCCTCCTTTGTTTGGAAAACTTCTTTCTTCAAGCAGCATTATACCTGAAGCTAGCAGTTTGTTTTCTCTGTAATTTGCGCTGTACGATGAGAATGATGTTTTCATTACTCCCTGTATATCAGGCTGTTCCTTTCTTTGCCCCCATTAACAATAAAAACTCATGCAGTTTTCAACCACGATCATTTTTCTCCTGATAAACCATCTGTGACACGGGACCTTGAAGCTGGGAGTTCTGGCCACAGTGCTCAATAGACTGTGTACACAGCTTTTTCAGAGGTAACTGCTGTGAAAACCCAACTCCACTGTTATTTCTCTCTCACAATTTTTCTCTTCCTCTTTCTATACATCCAATGTAATGTGGGTTCACATGAATTCAGAAAAAGGCATTTTGCTTGACGATAGACACTATATTTAGGCTCTTAAATGGGTACTGCGCGCTGTTCTTTCCCTTAATTCTAGCTGCTCCTATTGCTACATTAATTAACCAGAAGGAAAACGTTCTCACCACACCGCTACTTTGTCACGAATTCTGTCTTTCCTTACGGGACTCGGGAGCTGTCTGTCTTTTGGGTTGACTAGATCCTGATGAACTCATTTTGACCCAAACGAAATGAAAAGAAATCAAATGAAAAATGAAATCTTGTCCCCACGTTGTGTTGTCACAAATACTGAAAACATGTGGCTCTCCAGAGACTGCTGGTTCAGACCTCAGGCCCTGTAGGGCTGCAGTGATGTCATTATGTGGTGCGTAACGTGAAGATGGCGTCTGGTTTAGAACCAGATCTAATGCAGGCTGTGAGGGAGCAGCTCTGTGTGTGTGCAGGTAGCAGTCAGAGTTCTCTAGAAGAACGGCACCCGCAGGATCCATATATGTATACAGATTTATTTTAAGGAATCAGCTCATGCAGTCGTGCAGGCCCAGGGAGGCCAGCAGGCTGGAGACCCAGGGAGAGTTGCAGGGTGAGTCCACCTGAGGTCTCTGGCAGGGTGGTCCCCTATGGGCGGGGTCAGGCTTTGTTCTATGCAGGCCTTCAGCTGATTGTATGAGGCCCACCGCAGGAGGGAGGATTTAAATGTTAATCTCACCAAAGCAGGTCTCATGGAACCATCCAGATTAGTGTTTGGCTGGGTACTGCAGCCAGCCACGTTGACACATAAGGTTGACCATCGCAGTGCATGTACACCCCTTAATGTTACATAAACAACATCCATGCTTACCTGTCCCTTGGGAGATTTGCAAAAGCTCAGAAAGTCATTTGGGCAGGCAATGCTTTCACTGTCTATAACATCCAAGGACAAGAGGTGACATTTTTAATTTTAGTTATGGACTGATACTGTGCGTGCAGTCGGGAAGGCCTCCACTCTTGTCTCCAGGGTGTCCTATGTGGTGGTCTGTTCTCTGCTCATGCTTGGCGGGTGGGGGTGAGGGTCAGGTATCAATGGGTATCTGTAAGCCCCACCAAACAGTCACTTAAATGGTGATTTGAATCTATCTTCAAGTAAGAGATTAGGTTCTTGCTTGTATGATAGAATTTATTTTAATTTTTTTTGAATTATAAAATATGAATACCGTATGTGTTTATATAGTGTGTGTATAGACATATTATATATAATATATAAATATGTGTGTATGTATGCATGTTATTTTTTACTAAGGCAGTGAATAACTATAGTTAGAAGAAAATTTCTCTGCAGCACATAATGCTTTGAGGGTAAATTGGTTGAATTTTATCTTTCCTTTGGGGATTATGTGAACCAGTGATAGAGCTGGGTCCAGAAGATGGTATTTTATTTGTTAACTCCTGGGCTTCCTCTTTTGTTCTCGTATTTCTTAATTTACCTGCAAGGACTTCTCCCTTTTTGGCTTTACCCTAAAAGACGAATACGCAAACATGGAAAGGTGGATCAAGCTGAAGAAGGAGACGTGTGTTTGTGGGGGAGGACGATGTCTTTGCATGTGTAAGTAGGAAATGGAAGATCAGGGCTCTACCATTTTTTTTTTTTTTTTTGCAGTTTTTGGCCAGGGCTGGGTTTGAACCTGCCACCTCTGGTATATGGGGCCAGTGCCCTACTCCTTTGAGCCACAGGCACTGCCCCAGTGCTCTACCATTTTTAAAGACTTGGTAGCCATCAGTCCATTTGAGGGAACTGTCAACATAGTCAGCAAGATTGTTTTTATTAAGTGGGCTTGTGCCAATCCTTATTCAGTTTTGTATCCCATGCGACTTTCCTATTTCAAGTAATAAGAAGAGGTCAGATTATAGTGTAGAAAGCTGAGTGTGTAGGATGTATCTTGGCAATAAATCGTTCCCTTGAAGTAGATTATCTCTTCTAGGCACACTGGCTTTCTGGGGAAGATAATTTCCCTCATGTGAGATAAGAAGAGAAGTTTATTATAATAACTTGCCTTATTCTATTTGGGAGCAAGATTCATAATCAGAATTATTATTAACAGAATATAACAGAATTATTACAACAGAATTCATAATTCTGTTTAGGCTAGTAAACAGATAAAAACAGAGATGCAAAGTCGAATATCCAGTGGGGGATTTTACAACTTTTGGAGACATTTCTCTTCTGGTTTGATTGTTCTTACAGTTGAGAGATCTTACCAGCTTCTGAGTTAACATGTGGAGTAAAAGTGAGCAAAACTAGAGACCAGTGAAATAAGATCTATATCTTTTCAACAGTAGTATTTGGAAATATGTCCATGTAACTTTCACAGCAAGTTTTAAACTTCCTTGGCTAGATGCCAGGGACCAGAAATTTGACTGGAGTCAAAGCTTGTTTTATTCTCAGTTTTGTCCCTATTTATTGATAAAGGCACGTCTTGGAATCACAGGTGTTTTTGTTTTGCAAAATAGGTAATATGAACCCAACATATGGATTAAGGAACTGGCAAGTAAGACTTATTAATTGTGCAGTCTGGGAAAACATATTATAATACAGATGTTAAATTTAGAATATTTAATTTCACAGACTATAAGTATTACTAAGTCAGTGACTAGATATTTTCAAATGTTCATTTTGCTAATTTGATAACAAGTCCTAGAGAATAGTTCAGATGATGACCTACCTCAAATGTTCTGGAGAAGTTTATTAGGAACAGTAATTGTGGGTCCCAGAGGGCTTCTGTTCCTCCAGCAGCTGTGTGCTGATGGCTTTGTGACTGTGCTAACACTGGGCACATCATTTCATGCACAGCACCACAGTCCCTGTTCTCATGGAACTGCCTGCCTAGTGGGGAAGGTGCACAGCACACAGACACACACAGTGCCATGGAACAAGACTAATACTCCAGTGGTGGTTGTGGGGATGGTGCTCTGCTAGATAGGAAGGTCAGGAAAGTCTCTGTGATCTGACTTTTATCCTGGGATGTGAAGGATCAGCAGACTGTCTTACAAAGAATGAAAGAAAGCATTCCAGGAAGGTAGAAGGCTTGCGTGCAAGTTCCAAGGCAGGAAAACACTTGGCAAGTTTCTGAAATTGAAGAGAAGCCAAAGGGAACAGAGCCTGGAGAGCAAGAGGTATTGGGCTGGAGGGAGAGAGGGGGACGGGCTTGGACTTGAGGGGGTCCAGACTGGCAGGACTGGGGCGGCCATCAGGGTCTTATTCTAAATGAGAGTGCAAGCCGCCGAAAGGATTTCCACAAGGATATGTGTATGACCGTTCAAACGAAGTTGAAAACTCACGGTATTTATTTTATGGTTTTATTTTATAGGATTTTTATACTTTTTGACACATAGTATTCTTTTTGGGGGGGGACTTGAGTCATTTTCTTCAGGGAACTCTTCCCCTCTTGGATGAGAGGGGAAATTCTGCAATTTGACATTGGGAAAGTTGCTTAACCCTTCTTCTTGATGCCAGAACTCTGAATTTTTTTTTCTTTTTTTTGAGACAGAGTGTCATTATGTCACCCTGGGTAGAGTGCTGTGGCAGCATAGCTCACAGCAACCTCAAACTCTCGGGCTTAAGCGATTCCCTTGCCTCAGCCTCCCAAGTAGCTGGGACTATAGGCACCCGTCACAATGCCTAGCTATTTTTTTGTTACAGTTGTCATTGTTGTTTAGCTGGGCAAGGCTGGGTTTGAACCTGCCAGCCTGGATGGATGTGGCTGGCACCCTGCCCACTGAGCTTATGGGCACCGCCTGTAGACCTCTGAATTTTAAAAATAAGGTGTATGGTAGAACAATTTTTAAGCCAATGATCCAAGAACATGCACTTTGAACTGTATTTATTTGGTTGTATTTTGGATTAAATTCTTTCTAAAGCTCCAGAAAAGGATGTTATTCCTCAAAGGCCATTCAGAGGTAGACAATGGTTTTCAAAATATCATTAAAAACCATTTCATCGAAGTTACTATTTCCTCTTCCCTGCTTGACTGCAAAATCAGATCCTTCCTCTGAAGGATCTGAGTAAGGCTGGAGAATCAGAGATTACAGAGAACTTCATGTTGAATTAATGCTTCTGAAGGAAACAGAAGGAAAGGATTTTTTGGTTTGGTACCAAGTAGAAACTCAGAACTAATGTAATCTCAAGTCCACGTTATTTCCTCATGAAAGTTGTAAGTGAAATGTTATAAATGAAAGTACGGAGTTGGTTGCATTAGGTGAAGAAATAAGAATACAATATTCTATCCTTTAAAAATGTTATAAAGGCTGCAATAGTGTTATTGTATCCCTTTATTAGTAACACTAATAACAGTGTTACTAAAAGGATATACAAAACGTGACAGGGAAATATTTAGGGAGCACATGTGTTTTCTCAATAGGAGAAAAATAGGTGGTGAGTTCACAGTGTAGAGTTACAGTTGATGGCCCTGCCTCTCCATTTTGTAAGTGACCTTGAGAAAGCCTCACAGCCCGTGTCCACTCCCCCGGCCCTCAGTTCTCTCGTGGGTGGAAGTGGAGGTGAGGAGTTCAATGTTGCTCACACCCCTGGCTCTCTGTCAGTCCATCTGTGCATTTGTTCCGAGGGGCGAAGGGAGTGGCTCAGCCCAGGCCAGGCTGTTGAGTGGCAGGGGGGCTCTGAGCTGGTACCTAAGCTTTGGGATAGAAAGTTTAATCCAGTTCTGAGAGATTTCCCTTCACTCCTTCAAAAGTTCAAGGAAGAAATTACACATGCGGTGCTCATGATTGACTACGGAGAACAGGAAGGAGACTCAGAGACCATAAGGTGGTTTCCATTACGGGGGAATTTTACTCCAGAGGCACATTAGAGCTAAGTTTCTTGGTTAACAGTCTTGTAGTTTATTAGTCTCTGACCTTGTGCCGCACTTTGCAGCTTGGCAACCTGCTCCTGCTTCTGTGTCCTCTTGTTTTGCCTCCTTATTGCAAGAAGAAGGATAAAACACTGACAGTGATCCTGATTTCACATTAAAATGGGAGATTGAACTTGGTGTGTGAGGGATTTGGCCACTTCCCTTTGTGGTTACCAACAGATTCATTTTTTAAAAATGTAGTTCTCTTAAGGCTCATCTCCTGATAGACTCATAATTTTACCACCTACTCCAGATAAAGTGTCTAAATAGGAATACTTAGATATCTGTCTTGGGTGAAGTCATTTCATGTGTTTCCTGAATTAGTCTTTCCACGAGCTAAGTAATATCCCAATTTTAGAGACCAAACCAAGGATTGCAGAAATTAAGTGACTTATCCAGGGTCGCAAGTGATAACTGTCGGGGGCAGAGATTGTCCTATGGGTGAATGAGATGAGCAGTTGCACATGGACTGGCTTTTCCTTGCTTCACTAGCAGGCTAAACTCATCATTTTTGCAATATTAAATACAGTGATAATGAGGGCATAGCACAATCAGAATAGTAGCATCTATGTTTATTTTTAAGGTATTAAAGAATCTCTATTGTGTATTCATGGCAACAATTAAGCTCCCGGTCAGGCCAAAGGGTGAGAATGTTTAAATGAGTCTCTTTCTACCATCCATTATCAACTTGGAAAATCAATACTAATGGGGGAAGCGTGGGAGCAATAACTGAGTTCCTCACACACGATCAGAGAGTGAGACACGTCTACCATGTTAACGGGGCTTTCAATTTACGGTGACATTTACTGAAAATGTTCTGCAATATTTGGCAAAGTTAAAAGAGAGATTGTCCCCCAATTAACCAGAGGATCAAAGAGTGAAGATTAGGGAGGGAAGTGTTATCTTTTTTATTTTGTATTTTTTAAGAAGCGAAATGTTTGGAAAGGTCAGGCTTTGAGTGAGCGAACCTCCAGCACTTTCAGTATTCAGGTTGACTAATGAGCACTTCACTCATTATTCTAATGGAGGCATTTATGCCAGGAAGGAATAATCAAATGATTCCCAACTGGGGCCGACAGCAACTCTGTGTAGATGTAGATGCAAAATAATTTCTCTATTATCGACTTTACCTGAAAAAGTTCTAGAGTCAAATATAAACCATGATTCTATACTATAATTTTATGCAAAACTTGGGATTCATTAATTAATCATTTAAAAAATATTTATTGCGAGTCCACCACATGCCAAGCCCTGTTGTCAGCTGAGCAAACGGGTGTAGAAAGCCCCTGACCTCGTGGGAACGTTGTCCTACGATGTCTTTACAGGAATTATCTAGATACACTTAAGAAAGTATTTTTCTGCATCCAATTCTTGTTCCTGGGGTTGAAGCATCTTTCCCCTCTAAACACAGAACATGGGGAGCCTATGAAAACAATTGCCTAGACCCTAACATCTTCAGCAACATGTGAGTCCTGTCTGTGTGAAGAAAGCTAAGAGCTACACGATTTCCAGTCCCCAGATGGCCGCAGGGCACACACTATAACCTCTGTCTCGTCCCTATTTGCTCCTTGCACATCTTGTCACTTTGGAGAGAAAGTTCCTGCTTGGGCATTTGCATATAATTTCGGGGATCTAAGAATGTAAGAAACCAGTCTGTTGTTGAAGGAAGCAAGTGCTGGCTATTCAATTGGTAAAGAATACCAATTGGTTGGGGCAGGGCCTGTGGCTCAGTGGGTAGAGCGCCGGCCCCATATACCAAGGGTTGCAGGTTCAAACCCAGCCCTGGCCGAACTGCAACAACAACAAAAAAATACCCAGGCATAGTGGCGGGCTCCTGTAGTCCCCGCTACTAGGGAGGCTGAGGCAAGAGAATCACCTAAGCCCAAGAGTTGGACGTTGCTGTCACCTGTGACACCACGGCACTCTACCTATGGCGATAAAGTGAGACCTTGTTTCTACAAAAAGAAAAAAAAAGTTTGGTTGGACACAGTGGGGACTAAAAAGATACAGTAGTAGTTACTGCCATTTTCAGTGACTTCTGCAGAACATTAATGCCTCACACTTGGCTAATAAGGCTTTCATGGGCAAATAAATTTGGAACCTCAAAATAGAAGCTTCCTGCTGGAAGATTAATTTACACATTAACATATTACAAAGTCCTAAAATTCAGAGACCCCTTTAACCTGGTGTTTCTCAAATTTAATTGATGAGGGGGATATTTTTTTTCCACGTATCAACAATTAACATTTTGTAAGAAATTCTTCTCTATTAAAAGGTAAACTTTTGATCCTTGTAGAAAGGGATCTCAAGATTTTATCCTACGTTCTAATATTTTGAGGAAGTGCATAGTTGTAATTCCTGAGCACGTCCACCTCCAGCTTTTCTGATTGGCTTTCGTGCTGACCCGTTCTATTTCTGCTGTTGTGAGTACACGTGGGCTCAGCCTCCCCTGACTCCAGGCAATGAGTTTTCTTCTTGAGTAAAATGCAATCCATTGTGTCCTCCTGGGTTCCATCCTGTATGCCATGTATCTGTTCCTCCCACATCCCAAGGTTGCTTTAAATTTCTCATTGTGGTAATGTAGTATTCGTGGTTTCTCGTTTTCATCAAAAGATTAGTTTAAACAAGGATTCATTTGTATACCATGCTGAGTTTTGCCTTTCACATTTTACAATCTGCTCTACCTTGATGATAAAATTACTTGTAAGGATCCCCAATACTGGCCCTCACATTCTCAGTGCCATCTACCTTTATATTAAGAGTCGCATAAAACAGACATCATTTCTGCCTTTCATTTAAAGACCCGAAGCTTCTTTAACTATCAAAACATATTCAAAGTCTACCCCTCCTGGCCCACTAATGCCTACTGAACACTTTCCAAATAGGGAATGAAATATTACAACTTGTTTTGGAAAAGCCCCTACTGTATTAAGATAAATGCTAATTTTAAGTTAATTCTGTAGTGATGTCTTCAAATAGTAAGTAGAGATTTAAGAAATGGTCCTTCTCTAATGGCTAAGAAGTTTTAGAAATGTGCTGAACAGCCACAGGAGCGCTGCCTGGGATACTCGGGTAAGTAGCCTAGAGAAAACAAATGAAATCACTAAAAATAATTCTAAAATAAAAATCACATGTAAAACAGGAAATATCAGATAACAAGGCAGTTTTTTTTTCTTAAAAATATTGAAATTGCAGGTGAACCACTTGGTTAGTAACCGAGAACTCTGATTTGGTTTGTTCTCCTCACTCCTTCATGGTACGAAACCCCTGAGAACCTGGGCCTTAATTGTTGCATGTGGGATAGATACCGTTTTCTGGAGGGTCTTAATTTATGCATTGCTTGAAGCCTACTCAGGCTTCTTGAGTCTGGGGGAGCAGAGTGGAATTTTGGAGGAAGAGCAGCTGTTTCCTAGCAATTGTTGTACACAGTTTTATGCGAAGAATCCCCCTCCCCTGAATTTTGGTAGCGAAAACTTTCTTTTGTAGAAACAAGTACATATATTTCATAGAAGCTGGTGTACAAGTTTGCTTCCTGTATAGAACATAGACACTTAGATTTACCTGAAACTAGCAAGCTAATGGTGTTAGGTCAAAGGGAAGGATTTTCATTTCTATTTTGTAGTCCAGAACAAGTATTTTATTAACTACATCTTTTCTTTCTTTCTTCTTTTCTTTTTCTTTTGGATTTTGGAATGAGTGTTTACGGCACAGAAAATATTTCTTTTTGGTTTTTGTAACTGAATTTCACGTGCTTGATTTTGTTTTTTATTGGAAGATTGGCAATATATTCTATCTGATATGACTGTCAGAGATTTTTCCTTCATTGTAGGTTCTCTCTTTTTACTTTAATAGACAGGGTTTTATGTACATTTCATGCTTTATACGTTGGCCACCATGTTGCCACTAAAGAACCCAGCTAAATGTTCTAACTAAATCCCTGATCTGCCCTAGGGCACACCATGTCAAGGCAGCTGGCTTGCTCTGTGGTTCCCCTTTCTTCTCATGGTCTCCATGCAGGAGTCACTCTTTTGGGTTTTGAAACTTAATGGCTGGTGAAGGCATGATGGGAACATTGCATATTGTTAGAACGCAACAGTGGCAAACTGGTACTTTCAGAGGCAGTGGTTGAAAGGATGCTGAGATGCTCCACAGTTGAGTTTGGAATTGGGAATTTCCTAAATGATCCTCAAACTCTTGGGGGGAAGTTGCTATTTTAATGGATAAATAATTCCACTCATTTAAAAAACAGACATGTTACTTCTTTAAAAAGCTGTTTCTACATTTTTCCTCCCCAATTAAAAGTCTCCCGATTTGTAGATGTGGCTTTAATTTGAAGCAATATGGTATTCTTTTTCCCCTCCCCCATCATTCTAACTAAACAAACTCTGTAAGAATTAGCTTTGAGTTATTCCATCTGTGGACTTTTAATTTTGTCATAAAAACACAGAAGCCTGGCAGGGAACTCTTTCCAACTGGCTACATGTATCATCTTGTCTGAAAGCTGGTTAAGTAAGTATGGCATTTAGAATGAAAGGAAAAAAAAAAAAACCTTCATTTATGGAACTAGTTCACACCAAGTGTTTGCCCACTTCTCTGACCATCTGTTTATGTTGACAACCACGGCCCCACATTGTGCCAAAGTGCCCTTGGCTATTAAAACAGTGTGTTTTGTGTGAGTGGTGTGTGTGTTTCTGGGGTGCCGTCTTCTTGAGAAGTGTCTTGTTAAAGGTCACGTATGATCTATGGAAGATATTTCAGGTCAGTTACTGTTCAGGAAACATTGCAATGAAAATGCTGTCAGCCCACTCAGTTTTAGAAGTGTCCTCCCCCTGCTGAGATATTGAAATTTCTTTCAAAAGACTATGAATATGTTATCTAACTCCTGTACCTGTTGAGTTTGGCTACATTGGTAGTTATTCTATACATTACAGGTGAGTTGAAATAGGAATCAAAACCTCTTT
This sequence comes from Galago senegalensis, assembly GCA_963575145.1. Taxonomy (NCBI): domain Eukaryota; kingdom Metazoa; phylum Chordata; class Mammalia; order Primates; family Galagidae; genus Galago; species Galago senegalensis. The sequence continues at coordinate 26,139 of CAUYTI010110719.1, forward strand.
GTGTACTGATATACTTTGGAATGACTCAGAAATTCTAAGCTGTTAGCAAAGTTCTTTCTGCCAACAGGACTATCAGGGTTGACATTTAATCCATTAGATCAGCGGTTCTCAACCTGTGAGTCGCAACCCACAGGAACTGTACTAAAGGGCCGCGGCATTGGGAAGGTTGAGAACCACAGCTAGATGAGAGGAGGCACCTTCTTTTATATTTAACAATGTTTGGGGGAGAGAGACCTTGGAGACGAGAACTGTGGACACAGGGATTGTCAGTCTGGGTCATTAATCGTTAAGCTTTGAACAACTATTTAGTGCTGATTTTAAACAACTACTTATTAAAAGCCAATCAAGTAAACTACGCTATTTCAACGCAGAGCCAGAGAAATAAAGAGGCACATTCTCCGCTGGACCAAAACTATCAATGTTTTTCTAGTCGGGAGGAGGAGACACAAATGATAAGGAAGATGAAATCACTGAGAGATGGATTTCTTCAAATGGAGATAAACTTTTTTGGGGAGGCAGAGTCTTAAGCTGTCACCCTGGGTAGAGTGCTGTGGCATCACAGCTCACAGAAGCCTCAAAGTCTTGGGCTTAAGTGATTCTCTTGCCTCAGCCTCCCAAATAACTGGAACTACAGGTGCCTACCACAATGCCCGGCTATTTTTTTGTGGTAGTTGTCATTGTTATTTAGCTGGCCCGGGCCAGGTTTGAACCTGCTAGCCTCAGTGTCTGTGGCCGGGTGCCAGAACCAGTGTGCTATGGGCAACGTACGAGATAAACTTTTGATAGGACTTCCAAGGGAGGAGTGTGGGTAGGCTGCTGAGTCCCAGTGACAAGCTGGCTTCAATTCTGTGACAGCTTCACCCCTTCTTTCCTCAAAAGCCATGGATTATCCAGAAGCACATGGAGCACCTGTGACGCTCCCACTTCCCCTGCGTGCTGACACAGAGGGAACCCCTGGGGAGCATCCTGCCTGTGGGGGTGGAGCTCAGGCTTAGAAGCAAATGAAATGTGTGGTTTGGGGAACGACGGTAATAAACTGTCATGGAACTCTTTCAGGTAAGGTGGAGTATGCATCCTTTGGCTCTAATCTATAATTATTATTTTTATTATTACATTTTAATCCTCCCTTGAGATCGACTTTCTTCCCTTTTTCCTTTTCTTTCTTTCTTTTTTTATAACCATTTGGCTTGTCAGCTTTTCAAATAGATTTGCTTTCTCTCAAATAATTGTCTGTGTTTTATCATCAGTTGCCTTCCACCTCTTTCCGAGAGCCCGGGTCTGGGCTGAATAATGGCTATCATTTCTGACAGCTGTAAAGTGAGGCTAACGAACGTCCCGGGGAGGACGGAACGTGCCAGGTTCATCCATCCGGCTGAATTTGCATTGTGAGTGCAAATAGCTGTGCGGTGTGGCTGCAGCCGTTTATTTAATACCTCAGTTCTTGGGCATCACAGGGAAACTGCAGCACCCATCATTCAAGGCGAATAAGTCTGAAAATGCTCCTTGGAGTAAAGTAACATCTTAGTTCTTCTCTCGTATTTGAGGAAGGCTGTTTAAGTCCTGAGCACGACAGTCCTGAGGTGTAAAAACCAGCAGTTTCTAAGGCTTGGAAACTCCATGTCTCCAGCTGTGGCATGCAATTTTTCTTTGTGTTTATTGGGGAGGAGTTTTAAGATGGGGTTTATTTTTTCTAACCTCTAGTTAAAGTGCAGATCATTTGCGTATTTTAGCAAATTGAACTGAATTTGAATAGTTAACACTTAGAAATACTTGTAAGAAAACGCATTAATAAAAGCTTTCCAGTTTTAAAGGTAGATTGATTACATCTTCAATTGTAATGAATCCTCTCTCCTTTCTTTGAGTCTATGTTTTCTTCTCTTGTTCATCTGAACTTAGACGAGCTATTCAGCTTCATTTTGAATACTACAAAGTTGTCAGGTGAACAGTAAGCTTCAAGTAAAACAATGAAAATGAATTTTCTTGAAGAGGAGATTGAAAGCATGAGAAAAGCAATATAACTATTGCTTTCATATGACTGTTAATGGTGAAAACATATCCTCTTTTGAGATGTAAATGTGTTGAAAACTTAAACTTCTATTTTTCCCATGACTCATCTCTCACCATATTTCATATTACATAGTAGATTCTTAAAAAATAGGTAAGAAGCAATGACCGGCCAGCCTCCCTGGTAATGCTTAGACAGTGTTTTTCAAACTTTGTAATCTCACGGCACACTTGAACCTATAGTTAAACTTCTGTGGCACTTAAAGTATGTTGATCAAAAAACAATTAAAAAATATACTTACTGTGCTTTGAATTTCTTTTGGAAATAGTTTAATTAGTGATCTTTAAAAATTGTTTGAGGCCCACCGAAGACCCTTCCCCGGCACACCTGTTGGCCATCACTGCCTTAGTACTTTGGGCGAGTGAGGCAGTAGGATCACTTGAGGCCAGGAGTTTGAGGCCAAACTGCGCAAGAATTAGGCCTCATCTTTATGAAAAATGGAAAAATTAGCTGGGTGTGGTGGGTACCTATTGTCCCAGCTACATAGGAGGCTGAGGTGGGAGGATCACTTGAGTCCCAGAGCTTCAGGTTGCTGTGAGCTACGATGACCCCAATGCATTCTAGCCCTGCTGACAGTGTAAGACTATTTCAAAAAAAGAAAGAAAAGAAGCCAATGAATAAATGATTTGCTATAAAAAGAAAAAAAAATTGGGTGGCAACTGTGGCTCAGTGGATAGGGCACTGGCCCCATATACCAAGGGTGGCGAGTTCGAACCAGGCCCTGGATAAACTGCAACAAAAAATAGCTGGGTGTTGTGGCAGGCGCCTGTAGTCCCAGCTACTCGGGAGGCTGAGGCAAGAGAATCGCTTATGCTCAGGAGTCAGAGGTTGCTGTGAACTGTGTGATGCCACGGCACTCTACTGTGGGTGATAAAATGAGACTCTGTGTCTACCAAAAAAAAAAGAAAAAGAAAAAAATGGTTTGTTATCAAACTAAACTAGGGGAAAGTTTGGATTTGTAAAGGAACTTCAGGGAGCAAACGTGATTTCATCATCAAGGCAGTCAAGTGCTTCGGTTTGTTTTTCTTTTGAAAACAAGATATTTTCTACAAAAGAAGGAATTTCAGAAAATTACAGAACACATCAACATCAGAAAAGCCCAATGCCAGCTACAATTTGGGGAAGTAAAAACTGACCAGAAGCTCTGTCTTTCTATCTTTCAATCATGAATTACAAATGTGTAACGAATCATTATTTGCAAAATGAATATCTCTACACCTCCTTCCTTCAAAGCCGTTACATTTACACTTTCCTTCTCTGGGGACAGGTCCTGGAGACAAGTCTGTGTCCTCTTCATGTCTGTGGTTTGCACATGGTAGTTTAGTAACTGGTAGGCGAAGCTTGTCTGCACATGGCTGTTCACAGCACCGAGGTTGAAAACTGCCTAACGCTGGTCGGGACATTCCTTTATCTTGCAGGTTAAGCAGAGGAGATAGACTTGCAAAGGAACCGTAGTGAAAATGGGGTGAGAACTGGTCTCCCACCTGCTTGAAGAAATTTAGGAGACTTTTCAGAGGAAAGAAAAGGCTGTTGTAAGCTTGAAAACTCAGTCCATTGTGAAGAAGGAGAGGAGATGAGAGCTTGTACACACAGGTGTACAAGTGTGTGAGGGCACGGCTTATTTGGGAAAATTCCGAATGGTTTAACTTGGAAGTGGCAAGGACAGGCGGGCAGAGAAGGGTCTTTCATGTTGATTTGGATGTGCTTGTTAGCTTGTGGGAAGCACGCAGGATTTCAAGCAGCATAAGATTACACGTTTTGGAAAGGTTGTTCAGGTAGTTGTAAAAACAATGGATGAGAAGTGTCAAGACCAGAAGTAGGAGGAGCGATTGGTGTCTGCCCTGTGAAAAGGGTGATGGAGTGACAAAGGGAAAATGATTCTGAGACTCCAGAGAGAGTAGAAATGATGTGACATCATGGCTAGGTGAATCTGAAGGGTGTAAGACAGGAAGAGGGTGAGATTAAGATTTAGTAGCAGTTTCTGCCTGGGGAAGTTGAGTGGAGAAGAAACCAGCTTCAGTGATGCTGACGTGAACGTTGTCTACAGTGAGCTGAGTCTGTGAGTCTGAATTTCAGACGAGTCCTCGGCCCACGGGTGGCAGTCGGAGCAGAGGGTGGGCCTGAGTTCATCCCAGTGACCGTGAACTGAGGGAAGGGCAAAGAGGGGGCCATCGGGTCAGCCCTGCCCGGGACTGCCAGCAAGGAGGAGAGGGACGTGAGAAGCTTGTGCGGGAGGCAGAGACGTTCCCAGGAGGCAAGTGGAGAACTGGGATAGGTGGCCTGGACCCAGAAATAGAGAGGTTTGAGAGGAAAAGCAGAAATCACATAAGCTGAGGTTTCCAGGGATCTAATAGACTACTGCTCTGAGGCAAATGTCGGGAGGTTGGTGGGCAGCAGGGCTAGGGGTTAGTAAAAGGAACGGCCAGCTGGCCACATCCTGAGGAAAAGACACAGTAGAAAGTATTCTTCCTGATGGGAAGGAAAGCACACACACTGTGGCAGGAGTGGGGTGGAGGGGGAACAGCAGACATGCCTGAGGCCTCTCCATGGCTCCGCAGTGCTCCCCGCATCCCCGCAGGTCTGGGGGTGACCCCAAGGTGTGTGCTGTGCCCCAGAGCTCCCTGAGGGGATGCAGTTTCTGGTGCACACGGTGGAAACTCCCACTTAGTAACATCTCCTGCCCTGAGTTCCTCCCCTCCCAGTGTCCCCTGAACCCCCAGAAAAGCAGACGCTACCTTGTGAATGAGGCACAGACTTCGGATGGAAACATGGCTACGCATCGGCCTACCTGTCCTTTAACCCACTTGGTAGAGTCCCTGCTGCCCGTCACAAAGTCCTAGCTTCCCTTAGTTGTTTCTACAAGATAACATTTAACACTAAGAAACTTCCAGATCCTACATTCCAGTGGGTCCACGGACGCCAGCCAGTGTGAAGACCCCTCCAAGGAAGACACAGCTCAGGAGCCAGTTCCTTGTCAATGTCCCAAGACGTCACCCCTCACCTGCTGACCAATCAGCAACCCTACCCCCACCCCACTCCTCAGCCCTTTACCTACAAAACTTTCCTTAAAAACCTCAGTCCAAGACCCTGGCGGGAGACAGATTTGAGGTTCCCTCCTCCCTCCTCCCTTGGTGGCCCTCCAGTTGTATATAACTCTTTCTCTACTGTAGCGCCCACTGTTTGGGGTGTTGGGTCTGTTACTGACAACGGCAATCAGACCTGTCGGTCCCACAGCAACATTGCCATCCCCTACCTGTTTTCCGGGATTACCTCTGAAATGAGGTGCTTGTATTTGACGCTTTGTCTCAAGGTCCGCTTCCAAGGGTCCCAAGCTGAGATAGAATTTGTTGAGAGCCAAAGGTTAATTAATTAAAAGGACATCCAGTTTGAAGATACAGACAAGAGAAGAAATGATTAATGTAGTGAGGACCTCATCAGTGAAGGGAGCCGTGGGGGTGAGATGGGTCTTGGGAGCAGTGGAGGTAGCTGTGCTGGATCAGGACTAGGGAAGGGCAGAAGCTTTGCAGAGAACTACGAAGGTGTCAAATGAGCTAGATGGTCTCCAGTTGACTCTGGGCAGCAAAAAGACAACCTGGCTAAATTATCACGCATGAAGCACTTCACACATGGCTTGTCTCGGTATTTACAATTTTATTTTTTAAAAAAACTGCCTGGGTTTGTTTATTTTTATTAGACCATAACTGTGTACATTACTGCCTTTAAAAAACTCAATTTCAAACATAGTAGAAACTTGGATGTTCTTTCGTGAAGTGGTGAAGTTGACAGAACTGAATGTGCTCGATTTTCTGATTCTTCTCAGCTTGGTTTCACAGAGATGAGATATTGCAAAAGTATTTTAATATAAACTTAATTCTATTTGGCCTCATGTCAAATCTTTAAGCAGGGGGAAGCTAGAGTTTCAGATATAATAATGAAATATCAGAGAGCAAATGAGGTCTGGCAAGTTAAGACATTCACCACATTCTGCTTTCTTCTTTTTTACTTTAAAATAGCGGTTCTCAACCTGTAGGTCGCGCCTGGGTATTAAAGGGTTGCAGCATTAGGAAGGTTGAGAACCACTGCTTTAAAAGCACGGATTCTAAACTGTTAACAATTTAGCATTTAAGTGTTGATGGCAGGAATCAGTGTGAAGTCATTCCTTCCTTCGTTCAATATTCATTTATTAGCGGTAAATGAAAAAAAGACCCATGTCTTCCCCTGAATGAGATGGCACTTTAATAAGAGAAGTATACAACTAAGAAATGAATGCAGTAGAGTGTGCTGAATGAGTTAAGTCTTTCTGAATGGTGTGGAGTTGAACGTTCAGTGGAGGTCTTTAAGGGTGAGTGGGAATTTAAGTTTGACTGTGGGTGCTCAGGGCATGTGCCGACAATAGAAGGTCAGTGAGACAGAGGGAGTGGAGGAGGAATGAGGTTGGAAAGAGAGTAAGAGGTCTGATTTTGAAATGCTTGATTTGGCACATGTGTCCATTAAGATTATAGTCTGGGCTCAGTGCCCGTAGTACAGTGATTATGGTACTGGCCACATATACCAAGGCTGGCGAGTTCAAACCCAGCTGGGGCCAGGTAAATGACAATCAACTGCAACAAAAAATAGGGTGACAAAATTGAAACTCTCTCTTAAAACAACACAAAACAACCCCCCCCCCCCCAAAAAACATACTCTAGTGTAAATAACAGAAAATCCTACGGGGGCTTAGGCAAGCAAGGATTTTGCTTTCCCACATGCCTGGCAATGTGGGGTGTATCTCTGATAAGTACTTTTCGGAGTGCCTGGTTTCTAAGTACTTGGGGTGTATCTCTGACAAGTACTTTTCAGAGTGCCTGGTTTCTAAGTACTTGGGGTGTATCTCTGATAAGTACTTTTCGGAGTGCCTGGTTTCTAAGTACTTGGGGTGTATCTCTGATAAGTACTTTTCGGAGTGCCTGGTTTCTAAGTCCTTGGGGTGTATCTCTGATAAGTACTTTTCGGAGTGCCTGGTTTCTAAGTACTTTGCAGTTACTAACTCATCTGACACTTGACACATCTATGAAAATGAGTAATTCACAGCTGAGCTGTTGGAACTTTAACATATTCTGAGCTTTAAGGAAAGGTTGCGGCCGTAACCTGGGTGGCTGCAGCCTTTGCTTCTCTCATCATAGATCAGCCTTCCTCCTCACCTACTTTGTTCTGAACAGCGTAGGGACTGAAGGGGGCAGGGAGGAAGGACCCCTGCCTTCCGCACTGTTAATCTTCACACCGGGACTTCATGACTATCACACTGTCTGAGATGAAATGTTAAATACATCCTTTAAATTGGAAGGGAAATGGAAACAAGGTGTATGGAATGGAAACAAACTGAAACTGATTAAATTGTTACAACTCATGGACCAGCCAGTTACCAAGAGCTCCGTCACAGACCGGCCAGTTACCAAGAGCTCCGTCACGGACCGGCCAGTTACCAAGAGCTCCGTCACGGACCGGCCAGTTACCAAGAGCTCCGTCACGGACCGGCCAGTTACCAAGAGATCCGTCACGGACCGGCCAGTTACCAAGAGCTCCGTCACGGACCGGCCAGTTACCAAGAGATCCGTCACAGACCGGCCAGTTACCAAGAGATCCGTCACGGACCGGCCAGTTACCAAGAGATCTGTCACAGACCGGCCAGTTACCAAGAGATCCGTACTTATCCCTGAGGCTGAACCAATGAGAATAAAGAGCAAGGACAAGTGGTTTGAAGAAAAAGGAAAGAGAAAAAGTACATTAATTTGTGGAAAAATGAGGAGAGCAACAGACTGGTGTCTCAAAGACCACCAACCTGCCTTCGGGTAGAAAAACGGGGCTTTTTAAAGGGGGGGAGGTGGTGGTCAGCAGTTGGGTCGGGGTCTTCAGGACTGAGGTTCCATGTCGTGGCTTCAGGATGTTGGTGCCTAATTATCATTCCTGGTTTTGGTTTGGGTTATCGACCTTACCTCTGGCGATGATAGTCTTGTGACCATTGTCCAGTCAATTCTGTGGAGCCATCGCCTGTGCCTTAAGATAATAGAAAACAAACAGCAAGAAAACATTTTTCTGATATTTTGATTCTGGCCTTGGGAAGGAATTCACAGTTTAATTTCAAAAAAGGGAAGGGCTTTACGAAAACTCTACGACTTTCTTTCCCCTTTTGTAGACCTTCACCTCTGTCATCGACCTTGTATAGGAAATGTTATCCCACTCACTGTCTTTGTTCGTGCCTCATTAGTGAGATTCTGACTTTTAACTTCAGACCACTGACCTCAGTTCTCTAGAGTCTGTGTGTTCCGGAGGGCTGTTCCCAGATTTGGGCTTGAATAAGCTCTGTGTTTGATCGTATTTTCTGAATCTTGGCATTGAAGGTTGACACAACCCTTTGAAGTGTGTGTTATTTTTATCCCTGTTTTAGATTAAGAGACTAAGACACATACCCATTAAGCAACTTGCTCAGTGTCACACGAGTGGTGGAGGCTGGCTTGTGTCCAGATGGTTTGTCCCAGGAGTGCTGGGAAGGCCTGGACCACAGACAACACTCTCCTGCAAGCAGCATGTTCAAAACCACAAGGGAACAGATACGGGGGGACCACGCAAAGGACAGGGAAGCTTCTATCTTATCCAAATGCTTCTTTTGAGCTTCTGTTAAAAGATGAGACAATGTTAATTGGCAAATAGATACCCCAGAGTTTTGAACTCTAAGTATAAAACAAACAAACAAACAAAACAGAATAAACAGAACCTCTAGGATTGAAATCTCAAGGACTCATCAGTAGGAGATTGATAAATACAGCAAGTGCTCGCTTAGCATGAAGCTGAATGTAATTTGGGGTTGAAAGTTTATTTAATTCTCTAAGCATTTATGTGGGGGTGACCTTACTCAGTTTACATAATTCTATTTTGAAATGTGGCTTTAAAAATAAGCCTTTATTGCAAATAAATGGCTATTTTTACATGTGAAGACCACTGGTGAGCTTAGACATAAAAACCCTTTACTCTTTCCTCTTCACGGCCCCCTTTTGGCTTTTTAGATCTTCCCTAAAATCTAATCTGTGATATCTGATAGGCTAGTTTATTTATTAGCTCAAATATTAAATAGAATAAGGCAGCTAAAAAGAACCTTTCATTATTCCTGCATCATATTTTTAAGACACACAAGACCTATCGTGTCTTTCCCTCAATTACTAAAAATAAAAATTACTGGTATCTCTTCTTTGCCCACAAAATGCATATAGTTGTGACTTTGGTTTGCACCTCTCACCCCTCCTGCCCCTCTTGGTGCCCTGTCCACATAGGACTTCCCTTTGTTCTCTACATGGCCCTATGAGGGCCAGGCCCTTCAGTCCCTGTGGTTCCCATGTCCAGCATGTCCATGTCCTCACTCCTGGGTGTGCCACCTCAGATGGTACCTTCCCATGCAGCCCCTATAATCACCCAAAAAGAATTCATGATGACCCTTCTCTATGTTCTCATGATTCTACTAGGTGTTCCCTACATTTTTGGAGGGTGGCGGGAAGGAACAGAGAGTCTCACTCTGTTGCCCTAGGACAGAGTGCTGTGGCATCAGCTTAGCTCAGGGCAACCGGAAACTCCTGGGTTCAAGTGATCCTCCTGCTTCAGCCTCATGAGTAGCTTGGACCACAGGTGTGTACCATAACACTCCAGCTAATTTTTTCTAGTTTTTTTAGTAGAGACAGGAGTCTGGCTTTGCTCAGGCTGGTCATACACACCTGGAGGGCTAGGATTCTAGGTGTGAGCCACCTTGTCTGGCCAACATTTTTGTGTTTGTGATGATGAATTAGGCTTTAATTTTTTCTAATTCTAAGCTATAATTAAATGTTCTACGTTGACAAAATCAGGGGAATTTTAGCTGGGAAAGGTGCTAGAGATTAACTCGGATGACCACATTTTCCCAGAATAATTGAAATTGTAGGGCACTTTTCCAGTTTACTAGCTGTGGTTAGTTATAGGACTCGAACTAGAACTGTTCCCTGGATTTGTGCTTTTTCCATTAGAATATGCTGTAGCCATGTGGTAGATAGAAAAATCTGCCCTCCCACCACCCTCTTCAGATATTCATGTTCCACTTTGCAGAACTTGTAATTATGTTAGGTTATATGGCAAAGGGGAGTTACAATTCTAGATTAAATTTGTTAATTAGCTCAATTTAAAATAGGAAGGTTTTCCTGGGACATTTAGGTGAGCTCAATGTAATCATGGGTTCTTGAAATACTGGGAGCAGAAGGTGGCAGGTGATGTGCTGTGAGAATCGAGGGAGACCGTGGGCCAAGGAATGTGGGCAGCTTTTAGAAACTGAAAGGTGAGAAAATGGGATCCCTCCTGGAGTCTTCAGAAGAAACATGGTCCCTTTGCTTCTAGCATTTTGATTCTAGCCCAGTAAGACCCATTTGGATTTCTAACTTCCACAAACTGTAAGAAAAATAAACTTCTGTTGTTTTAAGCTGCCAAATTTGTGGTAATTTGCCATAATAAAAATAGAAAACAAATGCAACCACTTAAGTCCAAATGAAGTTAAATGGATAACTCAAAGCTTGGTAAAGAGGAATTTTTTAATTCTAAAAAAATCTTCATGAACTTTATGCACTGGATATTTTACAATAAGGTGTGTATTGTATTGTTTTTATGAACTTTGAGAGTTATTCTGAATATTTTTCATTCATCCAACAAATCTCTATTGAATATATGACATTTGGTGTATTAAACATTGCAGTAAATTGAATTATATGTCTCAATGTTTTCACCTTCCTTGTATCCCCCTCCTTACCCTGACCTCATTGTAGATGAAGTTTCTACTCTTCTGCTTTGGACTTGGCCATGTGACTTGTTTTAGCCAATTTATATACGTATACACACACACATATATGCAGAAGTGAGTGTGCCAGTTTTGAGACAAGCTCAAGAGACCTCACATAATTCTGCTTACTCTCTTCTGGCTTTGTTATGTCATTGTTTTAAAAGGGGCATCTCCAGGTCACCTGCTGGAAAATACATGGAACCCTTTAAACAGAGCGCCGGCGCTCAGAACTGGGAGTACGAGAAGCTCCTCTTGTTCTATGTCACTGGTATTGAGTTTGTTATACAGCCTTTTTCTAGGTAGCGAATAATGCTGTCCTATAAGCATATGATCTAAACATACTTTCATAAGGGCCTTAATAAAGAAAATGCCGTACAACAGAGGTATTTCAGAGTATAAAAGAGAGGGCCAGAGCTCCTAACTCTTTCTGGAGAGTCAAAGAAGTCAGTACAGAAGAAGTAGCACTTGGGCTGAATCATAAAGGATGAGTATAAGTTCTCTAGGCTGATTAAAGGTCTGAGTGAGTAGATGGGAAAGTGTGATGACGTCAAGCCAATTTAGTTTCAGCCTTAATTTTCTTTTTCTTGATCGTTTTCCCATAGAATCTGCAAGTAGTAATATTTCTGAAGTAATTTGTTAAACAGATATCATGTCTGCTTTCTGAGGTGTTAATCACAAGATTATTATAGCTCTTTAAGAGAGCAAGGGAGTGGAAGAAGAAAAAAATAAAGAGGAGCTCATTTTAGGAGGCTCCTCGTGGTCCAGGTGGAGCCTCCTTCACAAGGAAGCGCGGTGCCCATCTTGCCTCTTAAGCGCCAGAGGACACTACCAAAATCACTCAGTGTTTTCTGCTGAGTTGCCCCTGGACCACTTAGATCATCAAATAGTATTAATTAGACATGAGAATCAGTAACTAAAAAGAGTTTACGGATTATCAATTGGAAGATCATGACTACTATTTGTAACCTATGTCATGAGTGGCATTTATGAACCCAAACCATCATTTTATTTTTCATTTATTTTTGCCCTTGGTAGAGTACTATGGCATCACAGCTCACAGAAACTTCCAACTCTTGGGCTTAGGTGATTCTCTTGCCTCAGCATCCCAAGTAGCTGGGACTACAGGCACCTGCCACAACGCCCGGCTATTTTTTGTTGCAGTTTGACCAGGACCAGGTTTGAACCCATCACCCTTGGTATATGGGGCTGGTGCCCTACCTACTGAGGCACAAGCACTGCCCCCAAACCATCATTTTATTTTCTTAAGGTCTGGACATCACACTGTACTCTAACACTAGTTAACTAATTTTTAAATGTACAATTTTAGCCACAAAGAGAAGACAGTGGAGAATCCTCTTCTGCTAGGGAGAACAGAAAGATTTTCCAAATGATTGTGGGTCAATAGTATAGTTGTCCGATGTGATACGTTATGATTTCTTCAGTAGAGGTTTTGAATTCATTCAACAAGAGCGGTTTTGAGAAAGTTTAAAATTGTGGCACATTGTGATGTGTGTTGAACCTCCCTCTATCACAAGTGAAATTTCAAATTTTAATTCCTATGTAGTATATTCTTGTTGCTTTAAAAAAATTCATATTCACATACCCAAATTCTGTGCAACCTGCAGGAAAAAAACTCAGTCTTTCTGGGAAATGGCGTGCGATTCCAGCACGAGCAGGGTTGGAAATGCTAACAAAGAGGGATCTGCAAGTGTTACTAATACGATCTCATATTTAAACAATTCACAAATACATCCCAGGGTTGGATTTAGATACCAGATGTCAAACCACATAGTAATGCAGATACAGTTGCTTGCCTCCCTGTCACTGGTCGCCAGAAAGGAACAGATGGTTAAAAAGACACGGAACTGAGGCAAGGCATGGAAATAGGAAACCACAGAGCAGAAATTCTGCCATTTAAGTAACAGCAATTTTCTAGTCTGGAAAACCTGGCTATTTTATCCCTCCACTTATACACTTAAGCAGTTTAAATGTGAAACATAGCAAAAATAGTGCAAGCAAGGCTGGCGACTTGCAGCTTTTGCAGTGTATAATTGCGGCTCAAAAATCTCGGAGGCTGACACCCAGCAGTAAAAAGTAAACACTTGTATGCAGTTGAACACAATTATGTGGTGGTTATTACCTAAGCTCATTATGGCTTCAGAAGGGGCTCTGTGAACTTGTGTTCTAACTAGCAGGTCAGGCAAAATGCAAATAAGTACCAAATTTGAAAGCAAGTGACAAAAAAAAAAAAAAAAAGATACAATTTAGAGTCTAGGAGTCTGGGAGTCTATAGTTTGGCTTTTAAAAATAAGCCTCAGCAAGAATCATCCTCATTACAATAATGGCTTGTTTATTCTGCACAACTTGTTTGCAATTACAGACCCTCTTTCAAAGCTGATTTCAACAGGAAATAAGAGCATGCAAAAAAAAAATAAATAAAAGAAAGAGCTTTGTGGTTGGTCAGAGATTATCATTAGAGTGGATGCATATATGTGTTGTAAAACCTTTATGTCTTTACTCCAAATCTTTTAATTTCAGATTTCTGTCCCTGAAATCTAAAGTCTCAAATAGTCTGTTATTCTGAAGAAATCATTATAATTGAATTTCTAATGAGGGTGTCTGTGGCGCTTTGGTCACGGTATTTCTATTACTGGGCTGGAGTCTTCGGCAGCTATTGGTCAGGTGACCATGAACTGATGAGCTACAGCTGTTGCCAGGCATGTCTCTGACTGTGCTTAATTCATAGCAAATACACATTTTATTGCTGATGTGCTTCATCATTCAAATATTCATGGGGGACCTACCATAAGGAGGCACAGGTCATGGTTAAGGGCGCCAGGCTGCCTGGGTCGAATCTGGGCTCAGTCCTTTAATAGATGTGTGACCTTGGGCCTCTGTGCCTCAGTTGTCTTCTCTTTAAAATGAAGAAAATTTTAGTAACTCCTTTATAGGATTGTTGTAAAGATTAAATAAATTAGAATACGTAATGTGCTAAGAAGAGTATTTTACCTATAGTGGTGTGCCTCTGATTATTATAATTTGCTGGGCCCTGGACTTGAGTGAACAAGGTAGGCTGGTCCCTACTTACAAAACCTACATTCTGGGAGAGAGAAGGCAGCATTGATAACTCATCATTTACTTAAGTATTTAATTACATTTGTGATAAGTACAACAGGGAAGTATATAATTGCGAAGATATTGTATAAAATGGGAACTTGACCTGTTCTGAGTAGGTTTCTAGTTACCAAAAGGAAGTGAGATTTGAGATCTGAAGGATGAGTAGAGTCATTTGGCAGAATAGATATTAGATATTATAGATATTGCCTAGTATATATATGTAAGAGTGTTTTTTCAGTTTTTCACTTTTATTTTAATAAATAAGGTAGGAAATCAACTTCTTTTTATTATGCTTGTTTTTTGGTGGGCTTTAAATTTTTTTTAAATTTCAGATTAATATGAGGGTACAAATGATTAGGTTACATTGTGTGCATTTGTTAGGTGAAGTTCAGGTTGTAGTTGAATTATCTGGGGGTGTGTTTTATACCCTAATATTATGCACCTTAGGTGAGACCCTGTCCATCCCCTGTCCTCCTTCCCCTCCCTCCCATTTGAACTCAGTTTTGCTTTTCTCTCATGTGGGTCAGTGGCTATTGAGTTAGAGAAGTTTTCCAATAAGCATGTTGCAAGGCTATTAAAGAAATCACTTTAACTTGTGGAGTCCATCCTTTTTAAAAATTTCATTTATAATTGACACACAATAATTGTGCATGTTTATGGGGTGGGGAGTGTTGTTTCAATGCATGTCTGCATTGTACCACAATCAGATCAGGATAATTAGTGTAGCCATAACTTTATTCACTTATTTTTGGGGACAGAGTCTTCATAGCTCTGGGTAGAGTGCCATGGCAGCAACCTCAGACTCTTGCGCTCACGTGATACTCTTGCCTTAGCTTCCTGAGGAGCTGGGACTACAGGTGCCTGGCTAATTTTTTTTTTTCTGTTTTTAATAGAGATGGGGCTCTCACTCTTGCTCAGGCTGGTTTCTAACTCTTGAGCTCAAGGGATCTTCTTGCCTCAGCCTCTCTGAGTGCTGAGGTTACAGGCATGAGCCACCACACCTGGCTAGCATAGCCACAACTTTAAACATTTCTTTGTGGTAATAACCTTAAAAATTCCCTTCCATTTTCCTTCCCCTCCCGCCTTCTCAGCCTCTGATAACAACTCTTACTCTCTACAAGACCAACTTTTTTAGATTCACATTTGAGTGAGATCATACCATACTCCTTGTCTGCTTATTTCCTACGTATGAAGGAACCCTCAGAATGGCCTGTGCATGTCTACGATGGAATACTATCTGGCCATAAAAAGAATGCAAGCCTGTCGTTTGTGACAACATGGTGAAGCTGGAAGAAATTACAGTGTGCGGCATTCTGTCCAATGCAGTTGTGTTCACTGTAGTCTTACACAGGTGTATCTGGGATGTGCAGGCACTGTTCACCCTTTCTTGAGTTCGATACCGTTTTTATCAATTGGACTTCAGATCTCTGGTATATGTGGACATCAAATGGAGTTCAGATTCTGCAAGCATTTTTATTAGCCTTTAAATGAACAGACAAAAAAGAAAACACACAAGCATCTGGGATTAAGATATGAACTGGTAAATACCTGGACGCACTTATGAATATGTAGGAATGTTTCTGATGGATTGAGAGTTGCAGAAGATTATACAACTATGTATATGTATGCATGTGTATATAGATGTTAGTTGTCATTTATTTTCATTGTGGAGGGTTCCACTCAAAACAGTGGAAAGTTAAAGCTCATTTCCATGGCTATTGGTATTTTTGTTAGGCCCATGCAATCATTTAGTACACTCTTTAAAGCAGTTTCCTTGTTAGTCTATTCAACATACAATCTCTACTAAAGTGCAGTGAACTTTTTATGAATGTAGAACGTAGATATGTTGAAAATATTGCATGTATGTATCATAAAACATTTATCGCTAAAAACTAATTTGTAAAATATATTGATTTTAAAAAATGCTGTTAAAGCTGTATCTATAAAATTGGGGGGGGGCTATTTTTTTCTGGCATTCCAACTATTCTTGAGATGATGATAACATCATTTGTAGAGCTTCACTTTCGGAATTATCTTCAAGCCATATAAACCATGGAAAAATATCCACACTGCAAAAAAAAAGAGTTCACACCTAAAGTTGATTTCTGATTTTATCTGTTATATTTGTTCAAATAGTCAAATTCGACTCTATTCATGGTATTCAAGCAAATCTTCTAAACTCTGAAGGCATTTGAAGAATATCACAACACATGCATGTACATGTGTGCATGTATACTAGGAAAGTACTAAAAATAGTTGCAGCAAGTTTGATGAGTAAAAATAAACATAAGAAAAAATAGTAAAGGATTGTATTATCCTACAGAGATGCACACACTGTGTCTCTTCTGTGGTTGCTAGAGGCAGGTTATAAGTTTGTTTCTAAGCTTTGTACTCAGAGGAAAGAAAGTCGCAAACTCAGTTAGGAGATCTACAGTTCCATCAGACAAACACCTAACAGTGTTCTGGAGAAGTAGTGGCTCTGATTCTGAGATCTAAGGAAAAAGTCTTCCCTGATGATTTTAAAAAGAGGACACTGGCTATGTCATCTTGCCTTTCTCCGTATACTCGCAGAGGAACACACCTTAGTGGAAGAGTTTTGGTAGATAAGTCTGGAAATACCCAGAATATCAGGATGTGTTTTATTTAGACATAAAATAAAAGCAAGTAGGTTAAGAGATGGAGACACAGTAGTTGCGGCCCGGTTGTTGACCTTGAACAGTACTCGGCTTCCCCACGTCGAACCCAGGAGTAGGGGACTCAGAATCGCATCTCTTCTCTCTCCTGCCTCCTGTGAGATTCTTTTGATCTCCAACTACATTTTTTCACTTTGTGAAGAACGTTATCATCAAATGCAATGGCTGGCAATGTTCCCAACAAGAACAGACCCTCGCTCCGTGAACTCCCGTGTACTCACTGGGAATCTCCACGCTCGTGTGGTGAAGAAAGGTTGAGGCAGTTTTCTCGAAATACGGCAAAACCGTGGGTTGCTCTGTTCCCAAGGGCTTTGCCTTTGTTCAGTATGTTGATGAGAGGAATGCCCGGGCTGCTGCAGCAGGAGAGGATGGAGAATGACCGCTGGCCAAGTGTCAGATGCTAATCTGGCTGCAGAGCCGAATGGAGGAAGAGCAGGTGTGACACGATCGGCAGCGGAGATGGGCGGGTCGGCAGCAGAACACGCCTCTCTGTCCGCCCCTCTGTCCGCTCCACTCGGCTCCTCCTGACTCGGACTAGGACATTCAGAGGGATTATGCTGACGGGATGGACAGTCACCCCGCACGTGCTGCTCCTCCGCCTCCTCCTCGGGCTGTGTGGCCCTCAAAACGCCAGTGTGTCGGGAAACACCTCACCAAGGGGCAACGGAGCTTCAATTCTAAGAGTGGACAGTGAGGTTCTTCTTCCAAGTCTGGAAAGTTGAAAGGAGATGACCTTCAGGCCATTATGAAGGAATTGACCCACATCAAACAAAAAGTGGATTCTTTACCAGAAAACCTGGAAAAAATTGAAAAGGAGCAGAGCAAACAAGCGGTAGCAGAGGCGAAGGATGCGGAGTCGGCAGAGGGCGGAGCCGCAGCTCCCTGAAGAGAGGGGTCTGCGGGGTGCAGGTGACTGCTGAGGAGGGGACCGCCTGGATGATGATGATAATGAAGAGCGGGGGGAAGACCAGTGGAGCTGGTCAAGGACGATGTAAAAGAGCCCGAGGAAGGAGGGAGAGGATGACTATGACAGTGTCAAGCACATAGTGAGGTTTAGAAATCCTATGCCTTATTCCTTTACCTGGGCACTTGCATATATCAAAATGCTCTCCAGATCCTCTCCCCCTACTGTCTTCACCACATGCTCACTGCTGTCCCCATCCTTGTCCTTCCCATGTTCACTCATTCTTACCCACCTGTGCCTGGTCCCATTTTCACTTCCTTTGATGCTCCTAGTGGTTTTGTCAAGTCTTACCCTGTAACGTTTTGCCTTTAATTTCTTTATGACTTAACAATAAAAAGGATGTATGATTTAAATAGAAGCAAGTATACTGGGAAAATACTTGATATAGATTTGACATTCAAAGGGTTAATAGCTCTCCTATATTTCAGGTATAAAAAGATGAACTCTAAAAGAAAAATAGGGGGCAGTGCCTGTGGCCCAGTGAGTAGGGCGCCAGCCCCATATACTGAGAGTGGCAGTTTCAAACTGGCCCCTGCCAAACTGCAATAACAAGCCCCCCCCCCAAAAAAATTGCCAGGCATTGTGGCGGGTGCCTGTAGTCCCAGCTCCTTGGGAGGCTGAGGCAAGAGAATCACCTAAGCCCAGGAGTTGGAGGTTGCTGTGAGCTGTGTGATGCTGCCACAGCACTCTACTAAGGGTGATAAAGTAAAACTCTGTCTCTACCAAATAAATAAATAAATGAAATAAAAATAAATAAAAATATGAACATATCTCTCTCTAAAAAGGATACAAACAGGTAATCCTCTAAAGAGGAAATAAAAATGACTGAAAAAATTAAAAATCTCTATCATTAAAAATAATAGAAATGCAAATTGCAACATCATATAGCAGTCAGTTTTTGCACATTTACGTTGACATAAAGGAATATTAATTTTTGTGAGGATTCAGGAAACTGGCAGTCTCAAGTACCACTGTTGAGTATGTGAACTGATATAACTTTTCTGGAAGGCATTTTGATAATACACAGACAAAGTCTTAAGAGCCCACTTCCTGCTTGACTTGACAATTCTTCTGCTGGAAATGTGGTATCAGGAAGTAATCTTAGATACAGGCAGAGGCTTCGTAGCTGCAGAAAGAAACACAGCAATGTTGTGTGCAACTGGAAAAATTCAAATGTGCTCAACACTCAGTGATGAAATTTTATTTTAGTAAATTACAGTACATCTAATAGAATAACAAAGTTATGGATAAATATTTCTTTGGATGGCAAGATGCGTATAATAAAATGGTTAGAGGTAAGTCAGGTTACAACACAGTATGGGAAGTGTCATTCTTTTCCTAATGTTATGGATTAAATTGTGCCCTCCCACCCCCCAGATTAAAATATTGAAGGCCTAACACTGAATGGGACTGTTTTTGGTGACAGGACCTTAAAGGAGGTGATTAAGGTTTGATGAGGTCAGAGGGTGGGATACTGATCCTATAGGGCTGGTGTGGCTGGGAGGAGCGGGGACACCAGGGATCTCTCCTCTCCTCTCTCTCCACACAGAGGAGGCGCCATGTGAACACACAGCACGAAGGTAGCACCTGCAAGGCAGGGAGAGAGGCCTCACCAGAAACCAACTCAGCCGGCAGCTGGGCCTTGGACTGCCAGCCTCCAGAACTATGAGAAAATAAAGTTTGATTGTTCAGTTCCCCAGTCTGTGATAGTTTTTTATGGCAGCCAGAGCAGGCAAACATGCCTAACTAATGTGGTTTTTAATACGTTAGCATAGTAAATTGTCCAAGAAGGTCAGCGTCCAAGGGTTATCGTCAGAGACTGCTGGGTGATGGGGACTGGGTTTTAACCCTCATTTTCATCCTGTCTTCTAGTTCTTCTACAATGACATACAGTTTTTAAAGAAAAAAAATGTCTTCCATTTATAAAACAAAAAAGAGGATTCTCTTTTGGTAGATGGATTATGTCTTCAATAGCGTCTCTGTAATACAATTATAAATTTTACATGTCTGCTGCTAATAATGATCTTTACTGTAGTTTGGTGTCAAATATTGAAGTGTAATTCCTCTTAAAGTAATTGTACAATGGTAAAATTATGACTTGTAAGCATGGCATATTATTAAAGTTCAATATAAGAAATATATTTAAAGAAATATAAGAACTACATGACCTTCAGGAAATCCTCAATAAGTAAATTTCACATTGACTTTTAATAAGAATTAAATGGGTAGGAGTGGCTGAATGTCAAGGAGGTCAGGACCCCGACTTTGGACTCACACAGCCTGGTTTTATTTTCACAAGGCTTCTTACTAGCTGAGTCATTTCTAGGAAGGCATTTGAACTCCCAAAACCTCAAGGTTCCTCATATGGTAAATAGTATAATTATATTAACCATCTTGGTTTACTTCTAAAAAACCTGCCACAGGACTTAGCTGCTAGGATGCAACCTAGTAAATGGTCACTAAATGTTAGTTATCTGGTTATAGTGAGTAGTGTGGTTAGTTGGCAGTTGAAGGTTCCATTTTCTGTGGCGGGATTCAAGTACAGATACGGCATTTCTGACTAAAGTCCATCTGTTTCCTTTTCATTTGTATGGACAATGGTGGCCTTTTAGTCTACATATAGAATCAAAGCCTCTAAACTAAATTTGTTCTTGAATAGATGGTTACTCTGCATCCATAAAAAGTGATGAAGTTCAGAAAGCAGTTCTAGATTATTTTATAAAAATTCTGTTTTGTTTTTGAATTAATAGCCATAGTTTTATAGCAATATTTTATATCTAAAGTAATAGTCACATCTGCCTAGGGTTATACATATTTCACATGTGTGTGCGTATTTTGGCTGTAAAGGATTATATCTCTTTATGGAAATTCTAGATTATGAGTTTTGAAATGAAGGAAACACAACTAAAACTAACAATTTGGATTTTATTGAACAATAACAATAAAAATTCCTCCAAAATCTAGAGATGATAAGATTATTGGTGACCTTAATAAATTCTGTAACAGCTGCAAAAACTTTCCTTTGCTTTTGGAACATAATTTTCAGGCTTGCGTGATTTTTTCCAACAATAATATACTTCATACAACGGCAGGGATTATGCACAGAACTCACTGCCTGAAATTTGTAAATGGACGAGAAGTCTGTGGGTTGAACAATTTTTAAAAAATATTGGCTCAATGGCATCTTTTCCAGAAATATATTTCACAAGTCTTAACAGCACCACGTGGCCTAAATGAGTTAGGATCACTCCCCAAACCTTTAAATTAATATCAGGAAGCAATTTAAACACCAAGGAGAATGGAGCTGTGTGTGTTAGTACAATGAATAATTGGAGCATTCGAAGTGGGTGATAGATCTTACTAAGTGATTACTTCCTTATAAACTCCTAAACAAGAAGTCTTCATTGAGAAATGGTTTGGGATTGCTGCCATTTGTCACTTGGCCTGTGCGTGCTTCATCATCTGCATTTTCAGGCCACTAAAGGCTATTCAGTGTATTGTGGTGGCCGAGCATAGCTCACACGTCCCCCGAATTCCCAGCCCAACTCCCCAGAGGAAGCCTGGCAGGCACTGGGAAGGTGTTCAACTTATTCTCATCTTTCTGAATCAATAAACAATTTTTTAAGCCATTGTTGTCCTGACAAATTTCGGTAAAAGCTAATGTATCATGAGTAAAAAGTGGAGGAGGGGGGAGATTTTAAAAATATTCTAATGCTTATTTAATTTTATACTGTTGGAGGTTTTTAAAAAATTAATTTAGAATTTTACATTAGACTCATTGTAACTGAACCTTCAGAAACTCCATTTAGATGACGTAGGTCAAATCATGCATCATGAAATTTATCAACTACTTATAATAAAGGAATCATAGAAAAACATTTAAAAGGCAGGGTTAACTTAGAGCACTGCTATCTACGCTCTTAGATTCCTGCATACCAGCGCTTGCTTCTATATGTCTGTTGAATGTCTTCATAGTCTCTGGGCAAGAAGCAGCGGAGGCGGTGGTTGAACACAGGCTGCGCCGGCAGACACACCATAACCAGATCCTGGTCACTCAGGGTTTCCTTACTGTAACATGGTGACGCACGCACCTGGTAGGTGCCTGGGGCTTTTGTGAAGTGACTTGCACGGAGTCGTCATTATACACGTTAATCTATTGTGGAATCCTCTCACCTGTTTACACCACGCTGTGCTTTTGGGGCTCATTCCAACATCTACACAGCCTTCATATCAGCCTTGGGTGTTTATTATGTTTCTTTGAACCCTTGAATGCACTGTCAGTCCAGGACCAGCTCAGTGACAGGCTGAGCAGTGTAAAACATAAGTTCAGGGAAAGAAAGTCTTTTTATATGCATGTGATATAAAATGCTGAATATTTCCTTACGCTATATGAGCATGTTCTAATAAAGGCAGGCAGCAGATGAGAAGGATTTGTAAGAACCGAATTCCATATATTCTTGTTTCTGCTTCATAATTCGTCTTTGGTGAGTATGTAATTTTTTTTCACAGTAGTTATTCCCAGCTGCATATGTGTGCTGCAGAAAGGAAGAGCATATGGAGGATATACCGTGTGTATACATATAGAGAGATGCTGGCACGGGGCGCGCGGATCACATACATATACATGCACACGCTCGCACCCTAGTCTCTGTGTGTCTGTATGGAGAGAGAGACAAGTATATGTGCAGATATACATCCCTTCTGCTCTTTTCATTGTGTTATCCATGTCAGAGACAGGGAGAGTTCTGTTCTCCTCCCTATGCCCCACCCCCCACAAGCTGGAGGGCCAGAAGGTGGGGCGGTACCTCAGGATAATGGCAGCAGAAGGCAAAGGGAGCAGACAGCTGGCAAGCTCTGTCCCAATATGCTTCCCTGAAAGAGGCGAGGAAATTTCAGAAGATGCAATGCCTGAACGGCTCACTTTGCAGGGAAACAGAAGAACCAAGGTAGAATTCCTTAAAATGCCATCCATTTTAATGGGTCTAGAATTGACCGTCGTCTTATCACCATTTGGTAAACTTCCCCCAAAGATGCGAGTTTATAAACACCTCCTCTTGGAAGGTATTCTAGAAAGAAATGTCAACTCTTCTGACTCATGAGAGCTGTGCGTAGCAGCTTACAAAGACTGCCAATACCAGGTGTCTCCCTGGAATTTTCTAGAACAAAAATATACAGTGAAACCTCTGCTGTCTTACACACGGGGAGCATCAGAAATTCTGAATAGCAGATCTTCTGTCTGAGGCACTACCATTTTACTTTAAATGAAACATTTTCAGAAGGAATTTTATATGCCTCCTTGCCATTTTAAACAGATTACTCTAATTTCACACTTTCTTATGTTTCAGGGTCAACATTATGAGCAGTAATTTTTATTTGGAAAACATAGGGCTCTTCCAGATCATTGAAATGTGTAAGATAATTTCCCCTATTATTAAATTTTTTCTTTTCATTTTTTGCTCTATTGCCATTATTTCTCCCAATATCTATTTTGTTACTTTTCAACTAATTGCTGGCTTGAATTATATAGCCTAGTTTGCTGGGATGTTATAAAAGTAGGAAATAATTTCCAAGTGAGGGCTCAAGGCTTCCCCTTTGTTTTGAGGGGGGGCACAGAGCCTCAAGCTGTCGCCCTTGATAGAGTGCTGTGGCATCACAGCTCACAGCAACCTCCAACTCCTGGGCTCAAGTGAGTCTCCTGCCTCTGCCTCCCAAGTAGCTGGGACCACAGGCACCTGCCACAGTGCCCGGCTATTTTTTGGTTGCAGCTGTCATTGTTGTTTGGCAGGCCAGGGCTGGATTCGAACCTGCCAGCTTAGGTGTATGTGGGTGGCGCCTTAGCCGCTTAAGCCACAGGTGCTGAGCCAAAGCTTCCCTTCTTGAAAAAGTCTTGTCAAGTATGATGTGGAGAAAAGCTTGTTTGTTTGTTCGTTTACTTTTTGGGTCGTGAGAGGTGAGTGAGGTTAATGAAAGTCTGAAATCTGGGTAGAGAAGAAATTTCCATCTTTCCTGACCACAATGGTTCACACTTATCTTAGTTTCACTTTTCTTGGTTTTAGTTACCTGTGGTCAACTATGTTTCAAAAATATTAGAGAGATAGAGTCCAAATGCCCACAAATTTTATTCATTATATTGTAATTTTTCTATTTATTTTTATTTTTAATCTCTTCCTGTGTCTAACTCTTAGACATAAACTTTGTCATCCATACACATGTATGGGAAATGATAGTAGATCCAGGCTTCAGGACGACTGGTAGCTGTGCTGTTGTACTGTGATTGGTGCCATTTTTGTCCATCATTCTTAATCTTATCTTCACAGTAAACTTCTTGGAACAGATACTGTATTTTATACCATTCTCTTTATTCTGAAGGACACTAAATACAGTATTCTACTTGTAAAATAGACACTCACTTACACATTGCTTCCAGGATTTAAAAATTGTACACAGATTAATTATTGTCATAATTACAGAACAATGTGTTGAATGGGGCTATCAAGCTAACGACTTAACTTCGGTTCTTCAGCCAAAAGAACAAGGAGACGACTGTATTCGTGGGGCAGGTAGGAGTACTGATGGGCTGAGAGCGTAGGGGTGTTGAGTTATCCTGCTACATGCTGAAAATACTCGCAGGTGGCCTGGAAGTATAAATGGTGAAGCCACTGGTAGATGTTGATGTGCAGCTGATTTGGTTTTCTTTATGACATTGGCCATCAGAGCCAAGATTTAGGGATAGAATGTGGTCCAACTGCCATTTTGAAATTATTGGAAATTCATATTTGCAACGCCCTTTTTCCTAAAATTAATATTTAAAATTTCATGAGCATAAACTGTCCCATTTATGCATACTATGGCAAGGGAAGCAGGCCTTTGGTTAGATTTTATATGATTTGTGTGATGTACAAGAACTTCAAAAGATTTATAACATAGACTCTGATTTATTTGTGTGTTTTCAATTTCGTTGATTATTTTGTAGCTTGTATGCTGAGATGTCATGGGGGAGAGTCATTTATCTGTTATCTTTCTAAACAAGATCCTGCTATCTATTTTCTATTGCATGTTGGTTTTAAACTAGGTAGGGGTCAGCACCTGTAATCCCTGGATCCTTTATGTGTCTCTGCTCGCCGGCCCCCTTGGTAAGCTTCCAACCATGTCTGCCAGCTTCCTGTTGCTCACCTCTACAGACATATGATGACATCATTTTAGTGCACAAGCTACTCATGTTTATTTATTTTTGCCAGGGGAAAGTGCAAATGCAGCCCCCCACTACCACAAATTATGCAGCAAGTTTCCCACATTTGGGGGAAATTTCAGGGGTCAGTACAGCTGGAGTGCATTGGATAAGCCTTGCCCTGGGAAAACCACCTTCATGATTATGTTCCCACTTATGAAATGCCCTGCTCTGTAGCCCACGAGACAGGCCCTTCGTGAACAATGGAATGGTGAGGCTGCCTAGGACTATTTTTTTTCCTAGCTGATTATTACATTTTTAGGAATTTTGCAATCTGTTTAATAAATCATTGGCAGTTTTATTTTTTTTGTTAGTTTCACTTTGTTACCCTTGGTACAGTGCCGTGGCGTCATAGCTCATAGCAACCTCAAACTCTTGGCCTCAAGCAATCCTCTTGCCTCAGCCTCCCGAGTAGCTGGGACTGTAGGTGCCCGCCACAGTGCCCGGCTATTTTTAGAGATGAGGTCTCGCTCTGGCTCAGGCTGGTCATGAACCTGTGAGCTCAGGCAATCCACCTGCCTTTGCCTCCCAGAGTGCTGGGTTTACAGGCGTGAATCACTGTCCCAGCCCATTGGTAGTTTTAAATTAACCATGGTGAGCTTATTTATACCACCATAACACAGAAATTGGTAAATGTTATAGGTACCATTGCACCATCATGAGTCTTTTTATGGTGCTGACCTGCAACGGGTCAGCTCGATTTCAATACATGCGTGATATAAAACCTATGAAATAGAGATACTCCCCTAGTACTGGAAAGAAGCAGTAAGAGCTGTTTATTTTGGTAACAAGATGTCAATGCCCTGAAGACCAATGTGGCAGAGTTTAGTCAGATCTTTCGTAAATATCTGACACACGAGTGCTATGATTTGGATATGTCCTCCAAAATACGTCTGTTGGAAACTTAATCCCTGATGCAACAGTATTGAGAGGTGGGGCCTAAACGAAGGATGATTGGGCTGTGAGGGGCTCTGCCTTCAGGACTGAATTAATGCCAGTAGCACTGGTGTTGGTTTGTTGTAAAAGAGCAAGTTCCATCCTGTTTCCTTTCTCTTGCCCTTCTGCCTTCCACCGTGGGGTAACGTGACAGTAAGTCCTCACCAGCTGCCAGCCCCTTGGACTTGGACTTCCCAGTCTGCAGAACAGTGAGGCAAATACGTTTCTGTTCATTATAAATTATGATCCGCGGACTGACACAACAGCAACAGGGACCTTCCTGAAAAATGCAAACGTGGTAACCTAATTGTACCCTCATATTAATCTGAAATTTAAAAATATATAATAAATTACCTAGTCTGTGGTATGCTATCACAGCAGCGTTAACTGTATTCATCTCCTTTTGATGACCACAGACTGGTCACATAGCTTATCAAAGTCAGTGATATTTTTCTTCCACAGAAGTATTTTTTAATGATACCAATAGCAAAAGTGTATAGTACTTGTTCTTTGCCAGGTTATTTTTCTAACTAAATTATATGCATTCATTCATCTAATCTTTACTCAACAATCCTATTAAATATGGTTTGATATGCCTCTATTAACAGATGTGGAAACTGAGCCACAGAGAGACCGAGTGGCTGGTTCACACTTGCAGGGCAGCTCCTGGGGGGCCTCCCACAGACCCAGCTCTCCCTCTTTTCTTGTGGTTCCCCAGAGTAAGTGTAGACTGCATTGGAGACGCAGCATCCTGACAGGAGGATTGACCACAAGGGTCGAGGCTCTGCTCTAATCTCCTCTAAAAGCAAAGTGTTCTTCAGTGCTGTCTCCAGAGAATCAGATAACCCTGGGGTGCAAGATCGAGGGCAGGCTTCTTTCCGGGGTTCCTCGGCTGCAGTGCAAATGGGGCATGAGCAAACGAGCCCATCTGCCCCACACAGCTCTCCTAAGCCTCTGGGACTGAGTGAACCCTGGGCTCCTGTGGTCCCTTACTGCCTACTTCATGTGCTTGTTTTATGTGTGGGTGTTCTGTCTTAGTGGACGTAGGTTGGTGACTGGAAGAGCACAGGTAGTCAGGCGGTCTGGATCTCTAAAGTGAGGCCTATAATAGTTCCTGTCCCTGAGAATTATTAGTAAGGTTGAATGAATCTGCATATCATACCTTAGAAAAATACTTGGTACAGAGCAAGTACTGTCCATGTTAGCTATTAACATCATTTAAAAGTACTTTCAAAAAGAAAAATGTTACTGACTCTGATAACCAATAGCTATCGCTTATCACTGGGTTTGATAACCAATATCATCACTCATAGTAATCACCAAAAGGAAGTAAGTACGCACAGGTCATCTGTTCTTAATCACTTTTCTCTGTTACTTCTTTATACTCATTTATAAACACAAAAGATAATTTTTACTTTTAAAAACATTATCTCAATTATTTTAAGTCTTTATCTAAATGGTTTAAATTATTCTTTAAGCTGTGCCCAATCTTTGTGGAGGAAACAAGTAAGAGACAGTGAAAAAGTAATTGTGCGCTATAGGAAACTTGGGAAATATGAAGAAAATAAAATTACCCAGAGTCTCATTATCTAGAATATCCATTAATACTTTAATGGTTTCCTTATTTGCAGCATTTTTCCTGAGTTTGTCTGTGTATATTTGAAATTGTAGTGTATGTCCTTTGTTGATTTGATACAGCACTATGAACCTGTGATCTAGAACACTTCTTACATTATTTTAAGAAGTCAACATGTTTTGAAAGATTTTTTCTGGGGGGGGAGATAAAGTTTATTTTGGATTTAATGCTATCGATTAGCAGAACTCTCCCATTTAATGGCCTCAGCAAATGACCGGATGTGGTCCTACCCACTTGGTGAGGATTTAGTGATTTCATTTTTTTTGATCCCTGAGGCAGAACATCTTCAAATGTATCTTAGATAATCGATATTGATATTCTTTTCATTCATCCATTAATAATCATCTAAAGCATATTCTTACTATGTTAGCAGAAGGAAATCTGTGTTCCTTATCACCAGTTTATTGATTAGCGTTTGCGTTTCTTCCTGGAGCTCAACTTCCTGGGGTTCCTGTTCACCTTGCGGCTGGTGGATGCTGGAGAATTGAGTATATGCCTGTGCCAGTATTGAAGGGAGAAAAAAGGCTTCAGAACAAGGCATCTATTAACAGGGACTCTGTTTTCCTTGCAAATCTGTGTGTTTTTTCCCCTCCAAACATATGCATATCTGAAATTCAGATTGAGCGCTCCTTACCTCCTGGTCTCCTCCGTACCTCTAATGAGGTGGAAAAATGTACATTAATGACGGAAAGTTATTTAGTGCTGAACAGACTTAATTGCTTCTAATCACTGCTTACATCCATCTGGTTTTATGGTAGACAACAAACCTCTTCATTGGGCTTGCTCATTAGACATATTGTAAATCACGGAGATGTGCTGGCATCTCGCATATTGTGCCTCTATTAGCCAGGCAGCGTTTCATGCAGCCCAGTGGCAGGCGCTGGAATGCAGATCAACTTGTCTATGTTCTGGGGAGCTGCAGGTGGACTGGCCTCCCTGACTCACTTGGAAGGCGATGGGAAGCAATTGCCTACCAAAGTCTGAACTGGATGGGAAGCTTGGGAAGAGCTGCCAGAGATTGGGATGGCTGGTACAAAATTGGAGTTGACGTGGTAATATTGACAATTGCCTCATTCTTTCCCCTTTCCCCTCCAAATCTTAGGCTTAAAGCTTTCTTCTACTACGATCATCTGGAAGAATAAACAAGAGAAGGATTGTGTGAGGAAAGAATCAATGTTTACAACTGAGCTGGATGTAATCTTTAGTCTTGTGTCCTACGCTAAAAGCTTCTTACAGTTTAAAGATTCAAGCAATATTTCATCAGAGTGTGGGGGGTTCAAGGGAAACAGGTGAATGGTTATAGTGAACAGTGCTATCATAACACAATTACACTTGAGCTAGAACTAATTAGGGTATTACTGGTGCAACTAATAACACCCTAATTAGTTGATATCTATTCATAACAAAAGATCTAGGAAATGAATATAGGAAATATGATTAGCAAATTCCATGACAATCTAGACAGGGGTCCTTAAACTTTTTAAACGGGGGGCCAGTTCATTGTCCCTCAGACCACTGCAGGGCTGGACTATGGGTCCCGGGACAAGTCGGCTGCTAAGCAGGACAGGCAGTGGCGGCAAAAACACCTGGAGGGCCAGATAAATGTCCTCGGTGGGCTGCATGTGACCCGCGGGCCGTAGTTTGAGGATGCCTGATCTAGAACTTTTGGCAGGATGTTATAATTACTATAATATTTTACATTGTAGGTGATTTGTTAAATAAAGAATAATGCCCAAATCTTAAAATAGAGAAAGAGGAAGGAAATAGGAATGGTGGGCTGGAGGTAGGAAGGAAGGGAGGGAGGAAGGAAGGAAGGAAGGGAAGGAAGGGAAGGAGGAAGGAAGGAAGGAAGGGAGGGAGGAAGGAAGTGTAGCCCTATCTGATACCACTTTTCCTGTTTTGATGCTCACCTATCTAATTCCTTCCTGTTGGGGTAGAGACTTTAGAGGGAGGTAATTAAGTCATAAAAGGTACAAAACTTAAAGCTGAGTGGTAACTTAGATGTTATCTGGTAATATATACTCTCCTCATTCATAGATGACAGACTGAGGCCCAGAAAGATTAAATGCGTTGTCCAAGACAGGTCAGATCTTTACTGTCCTGCCAGCACCAGGGCCAGAGCACAGATCAAAGTCACGTGTCCTCACGCAGGTGGCCTTCCAATCCGGTGTAATCCAAATTACCAGTAAGACCCAAATATACATTATGTGCTTCCCCACCCCACAGTCCCCATTTTTGTGTTCTATTTAGGAAAAGAAAGAAGTGACAAGTTCTAATCTGCCTTTTTGCTAGGATAACAACTTAGCATAGTTTGTGGTGATTATATATTCAGCTCAGTCCGTACATGTAAAAGTCTGTAAAATACTGAAAAGCTTTTCTGAGTCATTACAAAAAGCTTTGTTAAGTTTGAGTCATATTAAGGTCAAATTTTAAAATTGACAAAAATAAGATTTATTATAATTGATATTCCATTTATGTCATACTCATAACTATTAGCCCAAACCCCTTATTAACTATCAGGGATGAATAAATAAAATTTCACCATAGTGCAATTTTGGGGGGTAATTATCACAACCTCAATTCTGTAATTTTCTGACATTTCAATACCTATGCTAAATTGGGTTTCTGGGTCTTCCTTGCTTCCTCTGTTACCTGTTAAATGGGATGAAATAGAATCAAATCAACCTGATGTAAACTCACTTTGGAAAGATTTTTACCCAGCCGCAATTTTGGTCTAAAGATTTTGCTTATCTTTAAGGCTCAAAGCTGTCTACTCAACTCAATTTATGTCTACTTACAATGCTCTTCTTTTAATTCTTCTTTTTTTAAATTTCAGATTATCATAGGGTACAAACAATGAGGTTGCATGTTTGTTTGTTAGGTGAAGTCCAAGTTGTAGCTGAGGGTGTCACCCAGGAGGAGCGCCCTGCACCCTCACGTGGTGCCTGCTAGGTGAAAGCCCACCGACCTCTTTCCCCTCCCCTCTCCCCCTCCCTAATTTTATTCTACCTGTGCCAACTTTTTGCACTGTAGCAAAATATTCAGAGACCCGTTTTTATTACCCCTATTTTTTGTGGGGAATTATTCACAGTATGTATGTATTTAACACATGACACATAACATAACTCATTAAGGAACATCCTTAAAATGGGTTATGCTTTTGTTACTTTTTTTAGTCCCTACAATAATATTTCAGTGCATTTTCTTTATAACTCATCACCACACTGATGACTTGATTTGGTTTCACAGAACTGCTTGGCAGTAATTCTCCTGTCCTTCCACTCCTTTGCGTTCACCCTGCGTGGAAGGCCAGGGGGAGCCGTGTTGACTGGATCAGAGTTAAATGATGAGTAGCCAGGATTTCCGATGCTTTGATTACGCCGTCCTCGTGCCATGATGGACCCTGCTCCATTTCCCTCTGGTGGACATGACAGACTATAACTGACCTAATTGATACCAGATGACAGCTCCAATAAGGCCTAATAAAGGAATAATCACACTAATCTGATGAGCAAGCTGTTAGGATATTGGCTTGTAGGAAGCTGTTTTTAATGCCTCCATTTCTCTTTGATCCTCTGTGACTACCTCTCCTCATCTCTTTTTCTGTTATTCCAGGATCAGAGGACTAAACTCGACCTGAGGGGGGAACGTCAGCTCCATTCTGTGCTCTTTGCTCTGGTAGACCTGTGTTGACATAATAGCGTCAACGTTCAGATATGGACAAGTTGAAAGACTAGTAATCACATGTAGATCCACAATTCACGTCCAATAATTATACATATGTTGCCATATTAACTTTGTGTTTATATGTATATAAACATATATTTTCCTGAATCATTCGAAAATAAGATGAAAACATTTCATTTCTAATTATTTCAGCATTTAGTTCCTAAAAGTAAGGCATTCTTCTACATAAACATAATATCACTACCAAGTTAACAAGGAGACCAAATATCCAAGTTTCGCCAATTGTCCCCATATGTAAACTTTTTTTGTTTCTGAATAACATCCATGCAAAACTTCATTAGTTTTTGACACTTTCTTTGCTTCCTGATGTAATAAAATGTCTTGGGCTTACTTAGTACTTTCTTGTCCTAGGTCTAAAATCAGCCACTATCTCAAAAAGCCTGGCATCCCAAAAAGGATTAGTATGCTCATTGCCATAGGACTGCCATTAATTCTATGACTTTTCAATAAAATCTAGAGTGTGTTTGTGTGTGTTGAATTTCTATGAAAAGTTACATTTTAAATTTTATATTACAGGATTTTCTTAACTTTTTGGATATATGTGTATATATATGTAATTTTTATGCAGAAAAATCTCAGTATCTAATAGTTTTAATATATTTATGTAATTCTTTTTTCCTATAAGATACATAAAATGGTATTTTAAAGTATAACACCAGTATTACATCTAAATCAAGTTTAAAATTTTCTGCAAGTTGTTTTTTCTCATTAGACTGCATCCTACTCAGGAAATATAGCTAGAGTACTGTGCTCAAAATACATATATATTTTTAATATTATATATTTTAAAATATTAATTATATATGTAATACATATTAAAGTATATATATATATACATTTTTTTTTGAGACAGAGTCTCACTTTCTTACCCTGCCATGGTGTCATAGCTCACAGAAATCTCAAATTCTTGGGCTTAAGTGATTCTCTTGCCTCAGCCTCCCAATAGCTGGGACTACAGGTGTCCACCATAATGCTTGACTATTTTTAGAGACAGGGTCTTGCTCTGGCTCAGGCTGGTCTTGAACCATGAACTCAGGCAATCCACCTGCTTTGGCCCCCAAAGTGCTGGGATTACAGGTGTGAGCCACCGTGCCTGGCCCTGATACACACACCCCCACACACACACGTATCTTTGCATGGTTAGGTTATTTATTTTAGTATATAAACAGATGTATTTTGTTTCAGTTTGGGGGCTTACTTTCTTATATAACTTTACATTCTGGTTATATAAAAAGATTTCTATGATTCAGTAGTCTCTATATGTATATATAAAATAGTATATACAGAAATTTGCACTTGTATCCTTGTATTTTTTTTTTTAATTATTTGGGATTCATTGAGGGAACCAGGATTAGGTTACGCTGATTGCTGTATCCCTTATTTCTCACTGTATTTCTCTCAACTCTACTCACTACAGATAAGAGTTTTAGTTAGTTCTTATTTTATCCTTTCAGTGTTTTCTTTTGTAAAAATATGCAAACAACAGATCACAGAATTGGCATGTTTCTTTACTTTCTGTTTGCACAGAATCTGTATGACCATTAAGGTTCTGCCTCTGGAAGTCTTGAACACCACAGGGCAGTGGTTGGGTGGTGACAGGTGCAGGTGCGACATGATCGTGAAGCCTGTGAACGGGCAAGACTGAAAGGGTGTGGCCCCGGGTGACACAAGGCCTGGGGCTGCAGAGGGCAGCTACTGCTAGTTAGCTTGGGTCAAAAGACAAACCCCAAAGTTCAATCCACAACCCACCTCAACAATCTTCAGTAGAGACGACATAAGCTCTTTTTGTGTTCATGTGTTTGCTTATTCAATCAGATCTCTACTTCTATTCCTATGGCGGATGATATAGTGAACTTTTGAGTGTAATCTGCATATCATTCTTCACGTTTACAGCTCTCCTATATTTTCTAAGTACAATTCATATCTCTGGTTATATGCTGTGTGTTCCATCAGCTCTAGGAATGGCTCCTCATGGTCCAGGGAGGGTATTTGGAACTCTTACCAAAACTGTTATTGAAATTAGAGGGGTTAAGGAGCTTTGGTGTGGTATGCTACAGATATTGAGTGGGAATTTATTTCAATCCAAATATTTTTTTTAATTACTATTTCGTTTAATGGACAATTATCAAACAATTATTTCTTGAGCATCTACTCTGTGTCAGGCATTGCGTAGGGATCAAGGGCACTCAGTGGGACATAGGAGGAACAAGCAACAAAGCATAGTCTTTGCTCCATGGAGTTTGTGGTTCAGTGGCAGAAAGAGTTAAAACATCACACTGATGA
Source organism: Galago senegalensis (assembly GCA_963575145.1). Lineage (NCBI taxonomy): Eukaryota > Metazoa > Chordata > Mammalia > Primates > Galagidae > Galago > Galago senegalensis. Next base: position 59,632 of record CAUYTI010110719.1, read on the forward strand.
TTGGACCATTATAAACAAATAAGTACAGTAAACATGATTCCATGATTCTACAAAAATGTGTCATAAGATGGAAAAGCAACCCATCAATAAACAAAGTAAACCTGACTTGGACGGTGCTTCTGAGAAGTGTTTGCTGAGAAGGTGAGAGGACCAGAGATCTGAGGCAGGAGCAGGTGCTAGTGGAGGGTGGAGAAGTGAACGTTCCCGACAGAGGGAGCCGTATGTTGGGAAGAGAACTTGGTGAGTTTAGGAATGTACAGAAGGCCAATGTGCTGAGAATGAGTAGGACAAAATAATGTTGGTGTCAGGTGACTAAGGTCAACTGAACAGTGATAAGTCACGTTGCTAGTATTTACCTGTGATAGTATGTGAAGAAAATGGCACTTTCCAACTGTGGTCTTCCTCTCCACAGTCTGTAGCCCCACATTAATGATGAGAAAAATATTGGACAAATCCAAATGGAGAGGCCATCTGCCAAAGACCTGATGAGTACTTCTCAGAACTGTCAAGGTCATCAGAAACAAGGGAAGTCTCAGAACCTGTCACAGCCAAAAGGAACCTGAGGATATGTTGTGGTGAACCTGAGGATATGTCGTGGTGAACCTGAGGATATGTTGTAGTATCACCTTAGGATATGTTGTGGTGTCACCTTAGGATATGTCGTGGTGTCACCTTAGGATATATTGTGGTGTCACCTGAGGATATGTTGTGGTGAACCTGAGGATATGCTGTGGTGAACCTGAGGATATGTGGAGGGGCTCCTAGAACAGGAAACAGACAGTAGGTAAAAATTAAGGAGACATGAATGAAGTATGGACTTCAGTTAATATTATTGCATCAATATTAGTTTATTAATTGTAACAAATGTAAGATGTTAATAATAGTTTCCTTTTAAGAAAGTCACATGGAAGTTGCACACATCTCTCTATCTCACGTCCTGACATAGCAGTAAGTTAGGTGCTAGCAGACATGTGCTCAAGTAAAATTTGTTTTCTATTGAAGCAGTGTGTGTAGGGGTGGAGTTTGGGAGCTAATTAGCAGATGAAAAAGACTGGGTGGAGCCACCAAAGGATAGGAGGGTTTGAAGAGGAGGTTTCCCAGAATCCAAGGGGAAGAGAACGTTGCACAAGGAAGGAGATGTTGGGTCCTGCTGAGGGCTAATTTGGAAAGAACTGAGTATCATGGATCAGCCATGACAACATAGATTTATTGGTGGTCTGAGACAGCACTGTTTCAATGAAGTGGTGAGAGCTAGACTAAGGACTGAGGGGGAAGAGTAAATATGTGTGTATAAGTAATTATTTCAGTGGGAGAGAAAGGGCAGAGGTTGGAGAGGAATGTGGAAAGTATTTTAATATTGATGGGAAAACACAAAAATCTAATATCAAAATTATACTAGTATTTGACATAAATTAATATTTAGAGTATGGCTAGATCATTCAACCAGTTTGAGGTCAAACTGACCAGCTGGGGGAGAATTCTTAGTGAGACATATAACATGCCCGGGGAGGGAGTGGACCTGGTCCCTGCTTACTGAATAGGCTGAGACCTCCCAGTTCTCAGTTATTCTTCACAGGACCTGGTCTAGGGGTGTCCAAGCTGTGGCCTGCAGGCTGCATACTGATTTTGTGACAACTGTTTTTGCTTATCTGTGGTATTGGATATCATGAGAAGTAAGCATGGACTATTTTTCTTTTTTTTTGGTAATCAGTTTTCATTAGTGTTTGCACATTTACTCTGTGGCCCAAGACAACTCTTCCAACATGTAGCAGAAAAGAAAAAAGGTTGGACACCACTGTACACTGACCTGAATGCCCAGTTCAGCTTGTCAGTGACCCTCCTAAAATATAATCTCTAGAGACGGACACCATTTTTCAGGTAAGGCCTGCTGAGTGTGGAGAGCCACGGACAATCCATCCCTTGAATTGATGACTATGCTTTAGATAATGCAGCCTGTATTTTCTTTAAGTAATAAAGCCATATAACTAACTCATACTGAGCTGGTTCCTAACACAAGCTCCCTCCTTTCTCTTCCTAACTGCTCTCAAAACAAGTTAACTTCTATCATGCATAGATGGTCAATTAAGGTATGAAAACTTAAAGTATTTCATTTCCTTTAAGTAAATTTCTGCCGGTTTTAGTCCATAGTTTGAACTTCCTGAGTCCTCCTAGAACTAAGTTGTGTTTTCTCTCCCATTTCAAGGTTTACTGTGAAATTAATAAAAGGTCTTACCAGTCAGCCATCACAGCTACCACCTATTGCCCCCTGGCTGGGTACAGCATTGCTCTGAGGTCCTGTGCATCTGTTTTCTCATTTAATACTTGAACAACCCAATGAGGTTAATTTTGTTTGTTTTCTAGCCCAGTTCTACTTGGTATGACAAGTTCATGCAGTCATGTCACCATCACCACAGTCAAGGCAACCTATATATTAAATGGTTTTATTTCCTGTGTCTTTTAGAGTCAATACCTTCTCTACCACCCACTATATCTTGCCACTATAATTTTACCTTTTCCAGAGTGAAAGGAATATAATTGAATCATACAGTAGTTTTTTTGGTTTATTTGTTTTTGTTGAGACAAGGTCTTGCTCTGTCCCCCAGGCTGGAGTGCAGTTTTGTCCTATATTGGGTCTAATACTAAATAGCATTTTATTATTACACTACAGTCACTGTAACCTTGAACTGCTGAGCTTGAGCGATTCTGCCACCTCAGACTCTAGAGCAGCTGGGACTACAGGCCTGTGTCACCATGCTTGGCAAATGTTTGTTTTAATGTTATTTTTGAAGAGAAGGGGTCTCACTACATTGCCCAGGCTGGTCTTAAACTCCTGTCTTCAAATGATCCTCCTGCCTCAGCCTCCCAAAGTGCTGGGATTACATGCATGAGCCTTTGTGCCTGGCCAGCATGTAACTTTCTGAGTCTGGATTCTTTCACCTCAGGTAATGCATTTAAGACTGTCCATGTTATCCTGTGTATCACCAATCTATTCTTTGGTATTGCTGTGTCATATTGCACAGTATGGATATAGCACAGGTGCTTATATGTTTTTATTTTGTTGGGAAAATATCTAGCAGTGGAATTAACAAGACTATATGGTAGTTATGTGCTCGTTTAGTCATGTAAAAACTATCAAACTTCTTCAAAACAGTTGTTCTATTTTGCAGTCTCATCAGCACAACAGAGAGTTCTTGTTGTTTTATATCCCTTTTACTTCCCTTTTCTTTTCATTCTACTAATAGTGTCTTTTATAGAGCAAATGTTTTTATTTCTTTTGAAGTCCAATATATTAATGTTTTCTTAAAGGGACTATAATTTTGGTGTTATATGTGTGTTAGAAATCTTTGCATAACACAAGACCACAATAATTTTTTCCCTATAAATTTGGGGGTCTTATATTTTAATCTGTGATGAATTTTAGGTCCAAGTTTTGTATGGTGGTAGTTTTGTTGCTGTTCAGCTTTTACATGTGGGCATTCAATTGTTTCAGCATTATGTGTTCAGAAGATTCAGTTTTCTCAATTGAATTACTTTTGCTCTTTTGTCAAAAATAAATTAGGCATATGTGATTAATTTATGCTTACTTTTGACAAAAGAGCAAAAGTAATAAAACATCAGAATTTAGAATTTCTAGGAAAAAGTAAAATCAACAACAAAGACCATATGATCTTTGCAGATGCAGAAAAAATATGTGACAAAATTTAACACCCTTTTATGATAAGTAAACCTTCCACAAGCTGGGTATAGAAGAAACATATCTCAAGGTTATAAAAGCCATATGAGACAAACGATAGTCAACATCATACTGAATGGGCAAAAGTTGAGAGCTTTCCCACTAAGAACTAGAAAAAGATGAGGTGCCCAGCTTGACCACATCTATCTCCTATTCAACATAGTGCTGGAAGTCCCAGCCAGCGGTATTAGGCAAGATAAAGAAATAAAGAGTATCCAAATTGGAAAGAGGAGATAAAACTATGGGCTTTTGGTGACAATATGATCTTATATGTAGAAAACCCCAAGGACTCCATCTAGAGACTCCTAGAATTAATAAACAAGTTCAGCAAAGTTTCAGGTTAAAAAAATCAAAGTACACAAATCAGTAGCATTCTTATACACCAATAATAGTCAGAGTCAAATCAAAGACTCAATACCATTCGTGGTAGCTACAAAGAAAATAAAATATCTAGGAAGACACTTAACCAAGGTGGTGAAAAATCTCTACAAAGAACTACAAAACACTCAGGAAAAAAATCAGATGACACACAAAAAAGAAACAAAAACACATCAAGTTCATGGATCAGTAGTCAACGTTGTTAAAATGTCCATGTTACCAAAAGTGATCTGCAGAGTCAGTGCAATCCCTATCAAAACACCAAGCCATATTTCACAGCCCTAAAAAAAAAAAAAATTCTATGCTTCATTTGGAACCAGAAGAGAGCATGAATAATTAAAGCAATCTTAACTAAAAGGAACAAATCTGGAGGCATTACAGTATCAAACTCCAAACTATATATTACAAGGCCATAGTAACCAAAGCAGTGCGGTGTTGGCACAAAAATAGAGACACAGACCAATGGACCAGAACAGAGAACCCAGATACAAAACCATCCTCAGGAAGCCAACTCGTCTTCAACAAAGCAGACATATACACTGTGGAGAAGAAGCCCTATTTGATCAAGGGCACAGGGAAAATTGGATTGTCACACGCAGAAGAATAAAACAGTATCCATGTCTCTCACCACTCACAAAAATTAATTTAAGATAGATTACAGACTTAAATCTAAGTCATGAAACTGTGAGAATTCTAGAAGAAAATGTTGGAAATTGTAGGAAAAAACTCTTCTAGATATTGGCCTAGACAGAGAATTTTTGAAGACCCCAAAGGCAATCACAGCAACAATAGAATAAATAAAACAGGACGCTATTAAGTTAAAAAGCTTCTTCACAGCTAAGGAAATAAGCAATAGAGCAAATAGACAACCTATAGAATGGAGCAAAATATTCGCAAGCCATACAGTCTATAAAGAGCTAATAAGGGGGCTCTATAAAGAGCTCAAGAAAATAAGCAAGGGAAAAGCCAGCAGCCCCATTAAAAAGTGGGCAAAAGACACGAACAGCAGCTTTTCAAAAGATGATAGAGTAATGGCCAATAAACACGAAAAACTGCTCAAGGTCGCTAATTATCAGGACAATGCAAATTAAAACCACAATGAGATATCAACTTACCCATTAGAATGGCTTTTAAACATGTATGAAAGAGTTCAAAACAATAGAAGCTGGTGTGGATGTGGAAACAAGCAAATGCTCGAACACTTACACACCGTTGGTGGGAATGCAAATTAGTGCACTCTCTGGGGAAAACTGAATGGAGACTCCTCAAAGGCTAAAAGTAGACCTACCATTTGATCCAGCCATTCAACTACCAGATATTTACCCTAAGGAAATAAAGTCGTGTTGAAAAGACACTTGAATGTTTTATGCAGACAGTTGGCAATTGCAAAGATGTGGAATCAGTCCAGGAGCCCATCAATTCATGAGTGGATTAACGAAGTGTGATATATATGTATATCATGGAATATTACTGAGCCATGAAGAAGGCTGAAGCAGTTTGGATGGACCTGCAGACCATTGTCCTAAAATATCTAAAGAATGGAAAAACAAACACACGTACTCACTATTAAACTGGGACTCACTGATGAGCACAGAGGGAAGTAAACCTCTGGAAATCCAGCAGGAGGAAGGGAGAGGCAGGGATGAGAGAAACCCATCTTACAGGTATAGTAAACTCTATCTGGGTGATAGGCAAACTTATAACCCTAATTCAAGCATTAAATAATCAGTGCTTGCTTTATAACCCCAAACATTTGTGTCCCCGTAGGATTATAAAATTGAGAATGATAAGCTCATTTGTGGGACTTTTTCTGGACTGTTCATTTGATCTATGTATCTAGTCTTTAAACTGAATTTTAATATATCTGTTATCTACATGAGAAAATTAGGCTCAAAGAAGTTAAGTACAACACTATTATACTTATGCACATAACATTTATTCCGTGAACTCATGAAAACGCTGCTTAGTCTTAAGTCAAATGCAGAACTTTGCTTTCACTAGATCCGGGCTTTGGAGTTTAAATGATCCATTGGTCTTGTTAAAATAAAAATTTTAGACAAATTAAATTTAATAGGGTTTAATTGAGCAAAGAACAATTTGTGAATTGGGCAGTTCTGAGCAAGAATGGGTTCAGATAGACTCCAGCACTGCCTCATGGACAGAGCCAATTACCGAGAGAAAAAGGAAAGTGACCCACTGAAAACAGAGCAGGGACCGAAACAGCTGCAGCTTGGGGTTGCCATCATTGGAGCACCTTTGAATAACTGGCTGCCTGTGATTGGCTGGAGCTCAGCGACTGACTGACACAGGAGTAGGTCACAGTCTGTTTACCGGTCCAGTCAGAGTTCAGTTTATGGTGCATGGAGAACCCTTCAGGCCCAACTTAACATGCATAAGATGGCACCTCTCTAGGCTAAACTCAATTTAACAGTGTGCATTTGTTAGTATAATGATATCTAACATTTAATTTTTTTTGCCATTTTCCTGATGTGATCCTGAGTTCTATAGATGCGTCATTTCATTTAAGCCTCACTCCAACCCTTTGGAGGGGCTTTCACTGTGCCTTGTCACAAGACAAAAATGGGACATAAAGCTATCGTGCAACTTCTCTGAGGCCTGGGGCTTGCAAGAAGAGCTGAGTCTGAACTCAGCTCCTCTCCCTGGCTCTTACCAGTGCCAGGTTCTGCCACACTGAAAGTCTTAACTGCAACAGATAAGGGCAGCCAAACGTAGGGGTTGCCTACATTTACTCATATCTGGTCCATATTTTCTATTATATCTTTACACATTTTTCAAAAGATTTTATCGAAAATCTTTCAACATAATCCATTTCCAAAGTTTTCTCCTACTTTTTGATACCTATAGCATATGAACACTATGAGAGTCCCCTATCAAAGATTGTTAAAAACAAGGTTAGACATTTTGCAAAGAAACTAACAGAAAGAACAGAAGGAGGTCATTTTCTAGCTGGTAGCAGAGACTGCTGTGCTGACTTTGGCCTCCTTTACAAGGTTCATACGCAATGACAACTTAGAGAGGGTTTGGTTTCTTATATGTGGTTTAATATGAATTCTTCCGTTCCTGAATATTAAGGCCACGTGAGTTGATAATCTTAACAGAGCAATTGCTCAAGAACTTGAGACTCCTTTGGGATTAGAAAATTATTTAATAATATCAGATTAATAAATCTATCTCCTGTAAGGAATTATCTATCTTAGGAAAACCTTCCTTGATTCCTAAAATTAGAATAGAGGACCCAATTGTAAAGTATCAAAAAACCCTTTACTTCCTTAGCAACTCTTTTCACATTTTAATTCTTTATCTAATTTCTTATTTAATAAGCATCTTCTCTGAAATGCTTCATGGTAGTAAGATTGTACCTATGCAGTCAGAATTTAACACAATTCCTGTACATATTCATGTTCTATAAATATCTTTTGACAGACTAAGGAAGCAATTGGGGCCAGGAGTATAACCAGCTTCTTTGATCCTTTTACAAGAAAGACTAATTATTGGAAATGGCCTATTATTTGAGAAAAAAAAAAAAGAAACCTATTGGTCAGGCATAGTACTAGTGTAATACATAGGTAAAATTAGCAACTTTCCCTTGGTAAAAAAGATTTCACCAAGAGACTCCTAAAATTCAGGAAAGTCTCAGGTTACAAATCCATGTACACAAATCTGTAGCATTCCTATACACCAACAACAATCAAGCTGAGAATCAAATCCAAAGACTCAATATCTTTCACAATAGCTACAAAGAAATAGTCAGGCATTGTGGCAGGTGCATGTGGTTCCAGCTACTTGGGAGGCTGAGGCAGGAGACTCGCTTGAGCCTAGGAGTTGGAGATTGCTGTGAGCTGTGATGTCACAGCACTCTACCCAGGGGGACAGCTTGAGGCTCTGTCTCAAAAACAAACAAACAAACAAAACAAAACAAAAAAATAAAACACCACCATTTAGATCTAGAAAAAATAACTTTGTGCTTTGTTTGTTTGTTTTTTGAGACAGAGTTTCATACGTCGCCCCCATATGAGTGCTATGATGCTCACAGCAACCTTAAACTCTTGAGCTGTTGTTTAGCTTGCCAGGGCCAGGTTCAAACCCACCAACTTTGGTGTATGTGACTGGCACCATAACCACTGTGATATAGGCACCGAGCCTTTGTGCTTTGTTTGGAAGCAGAAAAGAGCCTTAATAGCCAAAGCAACTTTAAGGAAAAGTGACAAAATCTGAAGGCATCCCTTCACCAGACTTTAAACTATACTACAAGACTATTGTAACCGAAACAGCATGGCACTGGCACAAAAATAGAGACATAGACCAATAGAACAGAAAACCCGTATCTAAAACCATCCACATACAGCCAACTTACCTTTGGCAAAGCAGACAGTATACACTGAAGAAAGGAGCCCTGTTCAATAAATGATATAAGGAAAATTGAACAGCCACATGTAGAAGATTGAAACAGGAACCATATCTCTCACCACTCACTAAAGTCAGTTCAAGATAGATAGCAGACTTAAATCTGAGACATGAAACCATAAGAATTCTAGAGAAAAAACTCCTCTAGATGTTGGTCTAGGCAAAGAGTTTATGGAGAAGATGCAAAGGGCAATCATAGCATCAAGAAAAATAAGTAAATGGGGCTGATTAGATTAAAAACCTTCTGCATAGCCAAGGAAGGAACATTTACATACTGTATATCTAGTAAAGGGCTAATCACCAGAGTCTCCAAAGATCTCAAACAAATGAGTAAGAAAAAAAATCAACTCCAATAAAAAGTGGGCAAAAGACATGAACAAAAAGTTTTCAAAAGCAAATAGACTACAGGCCAATAAACATATGAAAAAATGTTCAACATCACTAATGATCAGAGAAGTGCAGATCAAAACCACAATGAAATGTCAGCTAACCCCTGTGAGAACGGCTTTTATCAAATAGTCCTAAATAATAGATGCTGGTGTGGATGTGCAGAGAAAGGTTCACCTGCACGCTGTTGATGGGATGGCCAGCTGGCACAACCCCTATGGAAAATAGTATGGAGATTCCTCAAAGAACTAAAAGGAGACACCACCACCCCCACCCCCCCACCCCCCGTTTGCCTCTTGTAAGTGGTCACTCCTTTGGCCCTGGCCCATCTCAAAAAGTTAAGTGTTTTTCTCCTTAACCACATGTCTGGTTAGTTTTTTCATATTTCCTCAAATAGTGTCACCCCCTAATTCCAGGATGAAGGGCTATCAAAGCATATGGAGCTACCCTTGATAGGCCAAGAAAGAGAACTGCAGCCAGCTGCTTTCTGGGGAGTCACATTCACACTCACCGACGTGCTCATTTTTAGATGAACACAGACAGTAGAAAGCTGTGGGTTTAGGTCATCCTGTTTTGTTTTTCTGTTGAAGTGTATTTCAAAGCATGACTATTAGTTTATTGAAGATTGTTATTAAAAATAGTTCTATGAAATTTGTTGTGGTTACTGGATGGATATTTGTAAGGGTGCATTCTCTACTTCCTGTGGTATCCCTGTAATGAGAATCTACAGGAAAATTTCTTTCAAATATCAGTGTTAGGAAAGTCTTCTTTTTTTGACTCAATTGAGTGGTTTTAAGAAATCTACTAATTTTAATGAACACCCTGCATCTCATGTATTTTTTTTCACTTTAGAAAATTACTACAGTACTCATTATCCACTTTATGACTCACTTCTAGTCAAAGTAGAGAATTTCATGGCATACATTTTTGAGAAAAACTCTTTAGTCACTTTTTTCCTGTTTTTAAAAATAATTCTAATTTCCTAACTAGTTTGATCACAGAGCATTGTGAGACAGTATGTAAATATCTCCGTGCAGCTTCTTTGTTTGTTAGTTAATGATGAAATGTCATCCAAGAAGTGAGACAGGGCAAGGACAGGAGGCAGGAGGCCACCAGAGGTTGGCCTTTGTTATCCAGTGTTTTTGCCTGGACTGCCGCTGGGTGTCTTTTCTGGTATAGAAGATCCTTGCATGTGTTCTGACTGTGCTGTTTCTAAACATCTGCTGACTCTCACAAAGACCCCTTCCTTTGGGGACATAAGCCCTAGAGTTGAGAGTACCCACAGGATTCACGCTTCCCCGACTCTGGGGTTCTCTTTAGGGTTTTACCAGATGGAAAGCTAGCACCTCAGAGCCCGTGAGGTGGTGAGCTAACAGGCTTTATCGACAGATGGAGGACCCCAAGTGTGAATGAAAACAGCTTCAGCTTAAAAGGAAAAAAAAATCTGAAAGCAAAAACCCATATAAACCAATTGTCAAAAAAAAAAAAAGAAATGGTACAATGGCCACCTCTGTGACTTCACATAGAGATAGTTACTTGTTCAAAGTTTTGTTAATGCTTTTGAATGGATTATACTAGTTTGGGAAACAAGGATGTTTTTCTATATAAATGTGAACTTAATGTAGTGTAAATAGTTTCCATTTGTTGTTGTTAATGTGATGGTTACTGACAGTCCTGGGAAAACACAACACTAGGCCAACCATTTCATCCTGAGATATTAGGGAAACCTCAGGATCTCCCTATGCTCATGGTTCATGTGTATGTAAAGATATAAATGTGTGGTAAATTAGATTAGGTAGATTATATTTCCATTATTCAAGAACAAAACTGAAATTGTGGAGTTCTTGTCTCCAGGTTGATCCAGAACTTCTAATTTAACTTTTTCTATTTTCAGAAATAATAACATCTATACAGAGAAGACACTTCCACTAGAGGCTTAGCGTAGTTCTTGCTGTTAAATAATTATTACAGATTAATTTATGACCTAATTATTGTAACTATACAAATCTTATAAACTGCATCTTTATTTGGTTAACATTTTATTTGTGTTCTATCCAAAGCAAAGAGAAACTATTGACAAAATTTTAATATTTTAAATTTAAAATCTAAACTTTCAAGTTTTAGCCTTTACTCACTTAGCCTTTGTTTGTTGCTTTAGATTAATAAGAAGCCCATGCACACATACTGTACACTGTTGGCCACAATCTCTTTCTTTTCTTTTCTTTTTTTTTTTTTTTTTGTGGTTTTTGGCCAGGGCTGGGCTTGAACCCACCACCTCTGCATGTGGGGCCGGCTCCCTACCCCTTTGAGCCATAGGTGCTGCCCCACAATCTCATATCCTTTTGGTTTTCCAAGTGGAAACTTTCACAAAGTTGTTTATTAAAAAGTATTTATTTTAGGGACTCTAATCTATGAATGTAAATAAGTTTCAGATAAAAATCATTACCTTCAACTTATATTTCAAAGGAACTCTAATTTTAATTGAAATAATTACAGAATTTATTTTATGAAAATATGGATTTTTTCTTCCTCAGGTTTTGAATGACCTAAATTTCATTTTAAAGCTGATTTTTATTTTCAATTTTTTAATTTTTTTTTTTTTTTTTTTTTTTTAGAGACGGAGTCTCATTTTGTCACCCTTGGTAGAGTGGTGGCATTACAGCTCACAGAAACCTCCAGCTCTTGGGCTTAAGCAATTTTCTTGCCTCAGCCTCCCGAGGCAACTACAGGTGCCTGTGCCCGGCTATTTTTTTGTTGCAGTTTGGCTGGGGCTGGGTTTGAACCCGCCACCCTTGGTATATGGGGCCGGCACCCTACTAAATAAGCCATAGGTGCTGTCCTAAAACTGATTTTTAAATTCAGGAGAAATTATGGATCCATCTGAGTGCTAATATATATTTAAAATGTTTTAATTTGTGATTTCATGAAAATCTTCATTATATTATTGCTAGCAGTAACACTAGTAAGGGGGTACGAATGATTTTGTTACACGGAAACCCTGTATAATGCACACATCAGGGCCTTCACCGTGTCCACCACCAGCTCAGTGAACATTGTACCCATGTCCCCACCACCCTCCTACCTTTCCTGCTTCTTAGTTCTAGTTCTTTATGTCCCTTTAGGACTCGTAGGGCTTTGACAAGTCAAAATTCTATTTAAACCAACTTAAAATCTTCAATATTGATTTTCCTATCCACGTTTCCTTTTGTTGTTTCTTTGCTGACACTGGGAACACAGAATTTATGCAACAAAGTTATAAAAGGTGGCACTAACAGAGCCATCTCTGGGGTGGCAGAGGAGCTCAACAGTCAGAGGACCCTTCTGCACAGGCAACAGCATTGTATTGGTCATCATGGTGCCTGGTCTGCCATCTGTCTGATAAAACAACTCAGTGTGCTAAGTGTTATTGACAGGAAGACAGGAAAACGGATTCGGATTGGGGGGCTTAGGTTGGCCCTTTCCCAAAGCCTGGCAAACTTTCAAAGGTCTTTTCTTCAGTATAAAATGCCATTAATCTGCCCGCATCAGTATTTCCCCCTTTTAAGATTACACACTGCATTCTTTATGAAAGAAAAGACTGTCAGCATATTCCAGAGATCTAAAATGATGAGATATAGATACCTAGATTGGGTAATATAAAGGTTTTTAAAAATTTATAGCTCAAATTTACCAGATACTGGAGAGACATCTGATCAGCTATGGAGGTGAATGGCATGAGAGGTCTGGTGATTACAGACAAGTTAGGAGGATGGGACCGAGCAGTAGGCTGACACAGTCTCACCCTGCCTCCCTGTTACATTTCCAGGGACAGTTTTGAGTGGTTAAGACACAGATGTGGAATTTCAGCCTTCAGAAGACAGTGTATACACATGTTTGAATATGTGCATGCCCCCATATATCTGCTGTTTTCTTGACAAAAGTCTGTATTTTGTTCTTTAAAAAAAATCAGCCTTATTTAGGTAGGATACATACCACAAAATTTACACACTTTAGATTCAGAATTAATAACTCAAACACGGATACCTATCACTTTTTACTTAAGTGGGCCATCCTCTTCTTTTTGACAATGTTTGATAGCATAGTGCGTAAGTATGATTTTATTTGCTTGTTAAATGAGTATCACCAAGGGCAGTTTTATAATCATTAAGATTAGTGCAGAAACTTAAGCATTACAGAAAAGCTGGCTCAGGAATATTATCTTCAAATGATTACTTCTTAGCTTCAAGTATAGGTCAGATTTTCTTTGCCATGACAAAATGTGTGTAGTTTATTTGGTCCCATAATCGGTATTATCATTGCGTGCTCTGTTTCCACAGACCTACAAATCATTCTATCATATACATGTAGCACAGACACTATATTGCTAATTTAATATCTGCACGGATTTTGCATTTAAAAAAATCTTCTAAAAGACTCTGCAGGATCCCAGTTTACAAAGTCTGTATCCTAGGCAACTTCAAAGATTTCTGAAGAATATGCCAAATAGACAGCTGCTGTAGCTACTACCAAAGAATAGATCTTTTTCACCTGGCATCTGGGTTTCCCATTTGTTGGCCAAAAGAAGCACAATTTCAGCATTGTTCCCAGCCTGCCAATAAATACCAGTGGGTAGGACCCTTAGGAATACTGGTGAGGAGAAGCTGTTTGTTAAATGCCATAAGGACCATTATTCTGGCGGTTAAAATCAGTTTTTTGAATTAAAAAGAACTATGGTAATCCTTGTGATTTCACTCAGATTTTCTGTGAATTCCATTCACTTCTTGTAGCCCACTAAAACTCTGACAAAACGGTATGCTACAATTTAAAAACGTTTATAACTTAAAAATTGAAGCAAGTTGTGTTATGAGATTCCACAGTACAATTGTGGTGGCCACATATCTAATAAAGCTAATGTATGGAAATTCAGCAAAACAAATAGAGAAAGTGGGGAGAAGGTATTAAGGACGTACGTAAGAGTCATTGCAATTTCCCTTTAAAAAATCCCCCAGCATACACAGGGTGCGTGTAAAGTTGGGGTACAATTTAAGGTAGCTTAACAGAGTAAATCTCTCACAAACTTCACGGACACTCCGTGCGAGATTGTGATAGCCCCAGTTACCTAGAAAACAGAGCTTGTGACAAAGCTGATGTGCTAATCCTTTATTGGGGGAGTGTAATGTCAGTGTAGGGAGTCGGGGAAAGGGAGAAGTGAGTTAGGGAGGAAGGAAAGCACATAAAAATAATTTGTCTATTAGCTGACCACAGGCTCCCCAGGGAGCATGGCAGCTGCTCAGCCATGAGGGGTGTTGCCTGGGGCGATGTGTGGACCCCTGAGCCTCAGGATAATCAGCAATGGGGGTGGGGGGGAAGGAATGGATCTGCTTGACAGCTCTTACTGGACCTTTGTATCCTTCTTGGTCCAAGCTCATGCTGTGGACTCGAATGTCCTCATGCTTTGGAGTTGCTACCTGGCGGCTTGGGTATCTGCTGGAGAAATCTAGGTCATGCATCCTATAATGCAGTCTTACTGGGTTGGACTAGAGCAGGTAACTTTGCTATGATTTCTTTCATGGCGGAAGCCATAGAAGTCTAGACCTCACTCTGGAAAAGATCAAGAGAGTGGTAAGTATTTAGGGAAAGGTGACAGTGATGGCTCCTCAGATTCCATTGAGCAAGTGGGCACGGCCTGGAAGTCAGATGGTACTAAAGGAATCTTGGGAGTCTCATAGTGGGATTTGGTAGGAAGTGTTATCTGCTTTATAGAAATTCAGTTTGCATACATCATTAACATTGCCTCATTAACTATTGGTTGTGTGCTTTGTGTTGAGCAAGAATGGCCAGAAGTACGTGTACAAATTAATTCACATGTAGTTGTTAGTGATGTAGCAGAATGATCAAGTACTTGAAAGGAATGGGATTGGAAGATTGGCACAAGGAAGTCTGGGAATAAGCATGTGAGTGGACGTCTAGTAGTGGACACAAGTCTGAAGATACTTGTTTTCCACATTAATGTCCACCAAAGAGCATCTATCTTAATTGTGAAGTGGGCAAGATTACTTGTTCAGTGAACTTTCCCCCTCCCACTGCACTGCTTATTCAATGGGTCTGTTAACAAAACGGCCATGATACCAGGGATGAAAGCTACGTGTAGCCTCAATATCATGGTGTCCATTACCAAGGCTCACCTGGCCAGCCCTACTGCTGAGTGCCTAATCTGTAACAGCAGAGAAATACTCAGCCCCCAATATAGCACAGTCCTCCAGGGGTACCAGTCAACCGCCGGCAGCAGATTAATTACATTTTATGTCTTCTGTCATGAAGGGGATAGAGATTTTGTCCCTTGGAATAGACACATTTTGGATATAGATTTGTCTTTCTTGTCTGTAATACTTTTGCTCCATTAAGTTCACAGAATCCCTTACTCTCTTTGTGGCACTCCACATAGAATTGTGTCTGATCAAGGAACTCATTTCAAGGCAAAAAAATGCAGCAATGGGCTCATGCTGATGGAATTAATGAACCTTGCACAGCCCCTTCACTCAGAAGTGGCTGGTCTAATTGAGAGGTGAATGGGTTTTTTAGACCAGTCAGTTAGACTGCCAGTTTGGAGACAATGTCCTGAAAGAATGGGGTTTTCTTTTAAAGGAGCAGTATATGCTTTGAGTCAGAACCCATTACATGGGGATGTCTTTTTTTTTTTTTTAAGGTATTTTATTTATTTATTTGTTTGTTTTTGCCATTTTTGGCTGGGGTTGGGTTTGAACCTGCCACCTACAGCATATGGGATTAGCACCCTACCCTTTTGAGCTACAGGCGCTGCCCCACATGGGGATGTCTTTTCTGAAACCACAATACATGGGTCTGAGAATCAAGGGACAGAATTGATGATGCTCTTCTCAAAATAATGCATAATAGCCTACTTGCAGAATTTTTGCTTCTTGCCTCTACAGCTTTGAATTCTGCTTGTTTACAGATCTTAGTCACAAAAAGAGGTGGGATGTCAGAGACGCTTCCATCAGTTGAAACAAGTATGATTCCACTGAATTGGAAGATGATACTTCCACCTGGACATTTGGGGCTTCTTATGCCACTGGGGAAAAGTTCAAAAAAAAGAAAGGAATTAATTTTGGAGGTGGATCGAGGGGTTGATCCAGCAATCAAGAGGAAATTGCTTCCATATAAGGAGGGTAAAGAGGACAATGTTTACAATAGCGTGGATTCTCTGGGATGTCTCTTAGCACTTAACATGCTCTGTAGTAAAAGTCAACAAGAAATTACAGCAACTAAAAAAAAAAGGCAGGACATTGAAGACTCAGACCCTTTAGAAATGAAAAGTTTCTGTTACTCTACCACATAAAAAACCCTTAAGCAGCTGATGTTCTGGCGAAGAAAAAAGCAAACATGGATTGTCAAAGAAGAAAGTCTTAGGGATCAACGACAGTTGTCCCTTAACGTGTGTTTGAGCTGTGTGGGTCCATGTATATGCAGATTTTCTTCTGCCCTTTGAGCTGTGTGGGTCCATGTATAAGCAGATTTTCTTCTGCCCTTTGAGCTGTGTGGGTCCATGTATAAGCAGATTTTCTTCTGCCCCTCCCACCCTGAGACAGTAAGACTGAGCCCTCTTTCCTCCTCCTCAGCCTACTCAATGTGAAGACAACAAAAAGGAGAACTTCATGACGATCCCCCTCTACTCAAGGAGCAGCAAATGTATTTTCTCTTCCTTATGATTTTCTTATAACATTTTCTTTTCTCCATCCTACTTTATTAAGAGAATAGAGTGTATAATATGCATAACATAACATACAAAATATGTGTTAATTGTGTTATCAGAAAGGATTCCAGTCAACAGTAGGATATCAGTAGTTAAGTTTTTGGAGAGTGAAAAGTTATATGCAGATTTTTTATTGTACAGGGGTTGGTGCCCCTAACCATCTCTTTTTTTAAGGATTGACCATACAGTCTAATGGAAAATTACAGAAACGGAGACAATGGTGATTTTGTATATTTCTGTTTGTAATATTTACATATATTAGCATTTTTTTCTTCTTCCCATTTACTTTTATATACTAGCTGGTGGAGTTTATAACTTAGTCTTTAGTCAAAAACTAAATAAATTGTCAAATTCATGAGAATTATGACAGAACTGGGGGATAATTTATATAGCCAGCAATGGAAAAAGTGACTGCTGGGACCATACTTCTCATTTTGAGGAAAGAGAGAAACCTCATTACTTGTAAGTAAAACAGTTTAATTTTGTTAGGTGGAGATTTAGTTTAGAGTTGTTTTATTGCTGTATGGAAGTCCAAATATTTTAGAAGGGTACATAAGGAAACTAAGTAGCTAAAAAGGCTGTCTTGTGGTTTGTCCTAATTATCAATTTATTATCTGTAAGCTCCAAATCCACCCATCATAACATGCTTTGTAATAATGGAGATGGGCCCTGTGAAGCATTTCTCCTTTGCTGTTGGCGTGATGTTAAACTTTGTCAGTAGGGGGCACTAGAGGAACATTGAGGAAGAAGAGCTTTTCTCCCTGGTTTTTATGTGCTTCTAGATGCTTCCTTGTGTTCCTAATGCGTGGCTGCCAGTGAGTGGCACATGTGAGAAACAGCTAGCAGTACTCATCTTCTTTGAATTCCATTGGCAATCTTGGGGATGGCTTCCTGCCAGTTTCATTCACACCCCCATGAGTGAATGTCTATGGAGTCATATAGGCCTGAAGGCAGTTAGCGTCACAGCTATGGCCCAACCGCACCTTGCAGGGGTGTGTCCTTGTTCCAGCTGTAGTTCCCACCCTGCCAGTCTCAGACCACTTGTACTCTGAAAGGGTATTTTTGTCTTAGCCAGTTCTGGCTGCAATTCCCTGTCTGCCAACTTCAGCTCACTTGTACCACAGAGGGGTATTTCCTGATCCCCCAGCAATTGTGAGTCAGTCTGACCTGGGAAAAAGTCTCTGCCATCAGGTGGGCACTAACAATACCTTCTTCAATGAGCTCTGAACCGTGGACTTGGAGAGGTAACCCCCTTCCATGTTTATTTCTTCACTGGGTCATCTCCCTCAGCCCTAGAGAATTCTTTAGCCTCCTCTTTCCCCCTCTATAATTAATCCTGTTTATAATCTTTATATTGAACTTCCCTATTTAAGTTACTGTGTTTTCTGCCTCATTCTATCTTGACTGATACACTATCTACCAGATTTAGGAAAAAAATTGTATGCAAAAGAGAATAGATTTTATTCTAAATGTTTTGGTGGAGGTCATCCAGTTTGGAGTCTGTTGTTAGTCTGGAACATAAAACACACGTTAGGGTTGCATAGTCCTAGTGACTACTTGTGGGTGAAGCACTCATGTCAGAGGAGCAGCAGGCTGGGTTACCTCTAACTTGTGCAGTGCTTTTTGGAAAGGAGAGTTAAGGTTCCCTTGAGTCACTTCTATTTGGAAATAAGGACTAGGCTCTGGATAGCTTAAGGAATCCCACTGCTTACTGGACATACTCAAGGATGGGATCTAGTCGTGAACCAACTTCAGGTGTTAAGTGCTTCTTTAGGTACCCAAATTTCTTCTTGGAGATGGGTCAAGTTGGAAACTTCTGGGCAGTGGTCTGAGGTCTATGCAAGTCTTCTTCAGATGCGTATGTAGTTGAGAAAAAGCCTTGAAGCACAGCCCACCCAGAAAGACATTCTCAGGTTGGGAAGGCCTCCAGACCTCCTCCCTGACTTTCAAATCAGTCTTAGTTAAAAAAAGGGTTGACCTGGGTGGTGCCTGTGGTTCAAAAGGGTAGGGCACTGGCTCCATATGCCGGAGGTGGTGGGTTCATACCCAGCCCCCCCCCTCCAAAAAAGGGTTGACCTGATGGTTATTTATCCCTTGAGCCACTTCAAAGAAAGTGAAGAAAACATAAATATTAGTGTTGCCTTTCCTCAATTATCTTGAAAAGATCTTGACGAAATTATCAGTTTTACAAAGGGGAAACTGAGACAGAAAATAAGGGATTCACAACCTCCTCCTACATATGCCAATAGTGCTTAAAAGATATGAGGATTAGGAAGTAATTTAGCCTCTCATGCGATCTTGTACAGTTTGCATTTTCTGATTGTAGATCCCTTCCATTAAGCCATAAGGTGTATGGGAACAAATATCTTTTCTGCTCTGTCCACCAGTGCATTTCTCGTATGCCTATTTCTTCCAAGAGACAATTTTGCCAGGATGCTTCACTGGGCTGAGGACAGAGCCATAGGCATCAATGTGTCTGTCAAATGAGCAAAGGACGCAGGGCCTAATTGTTCGTTTCATACTGTGTCTATTCCCGTCTCCACTCAACATGTAATCTACGATCCGACTCTTAGTAAGACAGGATTTTGTGCACTGAAATTGGGGTTGTCCACTTAACATGTAATCTACGATCGGGCTCTTATACTGACAGGATTTTGTGCACTGAAATTGGGGTTGTCCACTCAACACGTAATCTACGATCCGGCTCTTAGTAAGACAGGATTTTGTGCTCTGAAATTGGGGTTGTCCACTCAACATGTAATCTACGATTCGGCTCTTAGTAAGACAGTGTTTTGTGCACTGAAATTGGGGTTATTGTTGATGTTCCCATCACTATTATGTTTCTGGGACAAAATTTAAACAAATTAATAATTTTACTACTCTCTTTAAGCGGTTTATTATAGCTCTTGAAAATAAGAATTTGATCAGTTTAAAAAAAAAGTGTTCCAAGTATTAATTTAAAAGATTCTTTTAAAATATAATTATTTAAGCTAAGTGGATATGTAAAAAGAAAAATTTAGTGTTATCTTCAGGAAAAAGAAAAGAGCAGCTCCGTTTGTGAAAAGTAACTAGCAGTTAAATCTTTGAAACTGACTTGCTTAGCACACTTTGAAAATGTGATTAAATTCATCAACTGAGTCTGGCAGTTTACAATAATATACTAATAATCACAGCATGCGCTAAGCAGTGAGCGAAGTGCTTAACATGCATTATTTCATTTAATTAATTGGCATACTTATGTAAAAATGCAGAAAGATCTCAAATGTGGCTAAGTTCATTGATCATTAGTTTATAATTTCATTAGAGATTCACTTAGATTCACTTAGAATTAAAAAGTATCCAATGTACACAGCCCTACTTTGAAACTAATTCATAGCTTTTATAGGAATGTCATAACCTAATTATAGCCTT